>BLBF01000019.1:2199452-2237372 GCA_015471245.1 Laticauda colubrina | reverse complement strand
AATTTGAATTTATGTCTGTACAAAAAGATGTAACTCGGGATCAAACTGTCGTCCAAAAAGATATTTTATGTTTTTTATGTTTTGTGTTTTGTTTGTATATGTTTGTTTGTTAAAAATTAATAAAATCCTTTCAAAAAAAAAAAAAAGAGCAACTAGAGCAACAAAACCAATTTATAAATAAAATAATGGAAGAAGAAATAAAGTTCATGCTAATTAACATAAATAGATTGAATTCGGCAATAAAAGGAAAAAGGACTTTCAGTAAATTAGAAAAATTAAAATTGGACATAATTTGTTTACAAGAAGTTCACATCAAAAAACAGCGGTAGCACCCTGAGTTGCCATAGCATGCTTGGTTAATTAAGAATCACCCTACCCAGAGAAGGAGATGCTGGAGGAGGAGGAGGCAGTAGTGGAGAAGTAAGCAACTCAGGGCGCTACTGCTGTAGCAGCTTTGATTGCATCTCCAAAGCTTCGATGTTAGGAGAGGCAGCAAGGGCTGGAAGAGCCAAGGGCTGCACACAGCTCTGTTTTCCTTTCCTTGGATGCCTGCACATGGGCATGGGGGGGAAAGGGGAAGGAAAGAGAGAGAGAACTAATGGGGAGAGCTAAAAGTGGGTGCTGGGAGAGGGGACTGTTGTTGCCGCCACCGCCATGGGTGGGAGCTGGTTGGTGAGTGCATCTCAGGGATCTGCCTCCAGGGTGCCTTGAAGAGCTGGGAGGCATGAGAACTGCAAGTTGGAGCATCTGATGATTTTGAAGAACTTCTGGAACACAGTTGGTTTCCGTTTTGTAGGTCTCGGTGAAAGAGTGAGCTTTGCTTCACCTCCTTTCCTCCCCTGGTAATGCGACAGATGCTTTCTCTCTTTCTGTCTCTCCCCCCTCCCCCGCCCCCAAATAATCACTGGCCGTGGCTGGGTTTGGCAGCAAAGTGTTAAAGTGAGCGAAGTGCCCAGGGACATCTTTTCTTCCCTGACTCCAGGTGAGGCTGGAAGAGCCCCCACCCCAGCTTTTTCTCAGATCTGAGCTCTCTCAATCCTCCACTTGGGATCTGAAAGGAGCTCCCACTTTCTCCCCCTCCCCTCCCCCCAATTAATCACTGAGGGCGGCTGTCCTTCTGTAGGCAGATGCCTGCTGAGAAGCCCCTGGAGTGGCAGCCAAGGGGAGCAAAACCCCCTTTCTGCCTCTGCTTCTCCCAGTGGCAGTTGCCCCGAGGCCCCTCAACTCAGACACACACACACACACACACACCCTGTCTCTTTGGAAGGTGCCAGGTGGGGGGAGGCATCGAGCCCAGAATGTTTTATTTTGTTATCATTAAGCATTTACTTTTTTGTTATAATTAAATAAGTGTGTGTGTGTGTGTGTATAATTAAATTTATATTTAACATACATTTTTTATATTAGATATATTAGCTTTAAGAAAATGTATTAATGATCCTCGGGATTTAAAAGTATGAGTTTGGTGGTCCCTGAAGTCCCAAAGATTGGTGACCCCTGCTTTAAGTGACCCAATGTTGGAAATATTCAATGAACTATTGATAGAGGTGAAAATACCAAATTCTTGGATGGAAGTATGTATTACTTTCATACTGAAAGAAGATTCAGACCTGCAATGGACAAAAAAACTACAGACTGATATCTTTATTGAATGTGGACTTCAATAATAGAAAGACTAAATATATTTTTAATTCAATTCAGATCAAAATGGCTTTTTACCTAAGAGACAAATAAATGATAATACGAGAATAATTTTGAACACTTTGGAATACTCCCCCCCCCCCAAGATGGCGGCACATGTATGTGCAGTGGCTCGACACTCCAGAGACCAGTATCTTTTAATTAACATTGTTTATGTATTTTTTAGTGGGTGCACATTCAGGCTGCATGTTCAGGTACAAGCAGTCAACAAGAGCTATTAATTATTGGCACAGAAGGCAGAGAAGGCTGCATTTTTGAACAAGGGGTCTTGTTACAACATTCCAGCTGAGCTGATTGGATTGATGCCATGGATTACTCTCCCTGCTAGAGAGCAAAGGAAATGGAGGATATGAAAAAATGCAAATGAGTCTGCAGAGCCAGACTACATGTAAAGTTAGGTAAAAATCCTCACAAGCCTGCACTGCCAAGTCTTTTTGTTTCAAATGTTAGATTTCTCTTTAACAAGACTGAGGAGCTGGAATGTACTATCTCTCTGCAGAAAAACATTCGGGACTGCTGTGTCATGGTCTTTACAGAGATGTGGCTTGACTCTATCATTCCAGGAGAGGCTATCGAATTACAAGGACGCTCAATACATCGGGCTGATAGAACCACTGACTATGGGAAGAACAGAAGAGGGGGGCATTGTGTTTATATAAATAACAACTGGAGCACAAACATTAAAATAATGGATACTCACTGTTCTCCTGATCTGGAGTATTTGGCAGTGAAATGCCGCCCCTTTTATCTGCCTGGTGAATTTATTATTGTAATAATAACTGCAATATATATACCTTCTGATGCTAATATGACTACACTATTAGTCATGTGTAAACTGCTATTAGCAAACAGCAACAGGCCTGCCCAGATTGTGTGCTGGTGACTGCAAGTGATTTCAATCAAGCCAATTTAAAGACTGCCTTCCCTAAGTTCTATCAATATGTAGATATCCCACTAGAAGGAAAAACACCTAAGATCATGTATACAGGTGAAATTCAAAAAATTAGAATATCATGCAAAAGTTCATTTATTTCAGTAATGCAACTTAAAAGGTAAACCTAATATATGAGATAGACTTGCAAAGCAAGATAGTTCAAGCCATGATGTGTCATAATTGAGATGATTATGGCTTACAGCTCATGAAAACCCCAAATCCACAATCTCAGAAAATTAGAATATTGTGAAAAAGTTCAATATTTTAGGCTCAAAGTGTCCCACTCTAATCAGGTAATTAAACCATAACACCTGCAAAGGGTTCCTGTGCCTTCAAATGGTCTCTCAGTCAGGTTCAGTAGGAATCACAATCCTGGGAAAGACTGCTGACCTGACAGTTGTGCAGAAAACCATCATTGACACCCTCCATAAGGAGGGAAAGCCTCAAAAGGTAATTGCAAAAGAAGTTGGATGTTCCCAAAATGCTGTATCAAAGCACATTAATAGAAGGGAAAAGTGTGGTAGAAAAAGGTACACAAGCAGCAGGGATGACCGCAGCTTAGAGAGGATTGTCAGGAAAAGGCCATTCAAAAGTGTTGGGGATTTTCACAAGGAATGGACTGAGGCTGGAGTCAGTGCATCAAGAGCCACCATACACAGACGGATCCTGGACATGGGCTTCAAAAGTTGTATTCCTCTAGTCAAGCCACTCCTGAACAATACAATGAACGGTTGCAGGAATTGGGCATGGCTAATCTAGTGAGAAGGATCAGGGGAGACACAATAGCAGTGTTCCAATATTTGAGGAGCTGCCACAGAGAGGAAGGGTTCAAGCTATTTTCCAAAGCACTTGAAGGCCAGACAAGGAATAATGGATGGAAACTGAACAAAGAGATATTTAACCTGGAAATAAGGAGAAATTTTCTGATAGTGAGAATATCAACCAATGGAACAGCTTGCCTTCAGAAGTTATGGGAGCTTCAAGAAGAGACTGGACTGCCATCTGTCAAAAATTGTGTAGTGTCTGATTGGGTGGGGTGTTGGACTGGATGCTCTACAAGGTCCCTTCCAACTCTATAATCTGTAATCTGTATCAGATTTATCTTAATCTGTATCTGTATCTTCATCAATAATATAGCATATACACTGCCTGCAGAGAGTCCCTGGTACAGCAAAAATAAAATCTATCTGGACACCCTGAAGATCCCCCTCCCATTCTATGCCAAGAAAAACATAGTATATTCACCAAGAGACTGGGAGAAATCACCTTGGGCATATTAGTCTCCAGTGAGACAAAAACTGTATTGGTTAATGTTTCCCAGTATTGTACTGTTTGCATGTCTAAGTAGTTTCCCAGTGATGTTCCATATTAGCATTCTTGGAATACCCTCACCTGATTGGTCAAGATGGACTGCACTGTGATTGGACAGAAGAACGACGGTGATTGGTCAGTAAAGAATCAACCGCGATTGGCCATGCCAATCGCGGGAGATTCAGAAGGCTGTCATTGGGTAAGAGCTGCCGGCAAGCTCTATAAGAAGAGCTGCTGCGGCTCTCAAGTCCAGGATAGATCTATACCTTTCAATAAAGAGCTAAAGTTACGCTGGTCTCGAGTCTCCTTTTTCCCGCGCTTCTACACTGGCGATGAGGATGGGATCCTAAGACAAAGAGACCAGTCGGGCACATGGCAACTGAGCTGAACAACCAACGAGATGCCTGGCAGCAACTTGTCACCCACACCATTCGACCAGGCAATTCCCGAGGACTGGGAATCATACATCGATCGATTCCTCATGTTCCTCGAGAGCAACAACTTGAAAGATGCGAATAACCACATGAAGAGAGCTGTGTTCCTGACCCACTGTGGGCCAGCCATATTCAAGATGGCCAAAACGTTGGCCAAGCCAGAAGACATAAAAGAGATGACTTGGCCAGACCTAAACCGGCTACTTTGTAACCACTACGCCCTGGCCGTTCCAAACCTGATCCGGAGACATGAGTTCTACCATTGGGATCAGAAGGACGAAGAGAGCATTGGGGGTTTCGTGGCTGCACTAAGAAACATTGGAGGTGCGTGCAGGTTCTCCAACATGGACAAGGCTCTGAGAGACCGCATGGTCCTCGGTCTCAGAGATCCCATACTCCAGAGCAGACTAATGGCTCGGGCGGACATCACGGTTACCAAAGCCATTGCTGAAGCCACCACAGCCGAGGCCACGAAGAAATCAGTGGCCAAGATGCAACAAATGAATGCAAGGGACCGGCAAATAACTTCGGAGACCAACTCATCACCCAAGAAAAGAACCAAGGTTAGTCACAAAGCCACAACAGCACACCACGAGGACATTGAATCTTCCCCCAGTACCAAAGATGAGGAGGAGGAGATCCACAGATTGCAAGCAGAGCGAGACCGATGGAGAGGTCGTAAGTCGGGTTTCCAGTGCACTGGATGTGGCAGCAACCACCCCCGCTCAGAGTGCCGGTTCTTAGATGCCATTTGCTGGTACTGTGAGAAACGGGGGCACATCACCAAGGTCTGCCAAAACAAACGTAACTACAGCCCAAGGCAACACGACAACATGCCCCCCAGGAAGTGAGACAAACTTACAGAGAACCATTGGAACTGCGAGAATCGAAGCAAGAGGCTCAGTGAAACCCAACGATGAGAAGAGACACACTAAACGGTCACATCGGGGACTCAGACAACTCAAACGCAAGGAAAGTGCACGTGCAGGTCAGCATTGAAGGCAGACCATGCAGAATGGAAGTGGATTCCGGATCCTACCTCTCCATGGTATACTGGGACACAATTAAGTGGTTAGTGCCCAGCTTACAAAAATGAGAGCTGGAGAGTCAAAAACTAACTATTAAGGACTACCCAGGGAACGGGATTCCCGTAATAGGAATTGGACACTTCCATGTTACGTTCAAAATGCATGGAAAAGTACTTCCACTAACAATTGTGGACAGAGACCACCCAAGCCTGCTGGCACTGGAATGGTTCGCGCCATTAGGAATCAAGGTGACGGGCATCAACTATGTCGAGGAAACAGACTGGGAGGAGGAACTCATGAAGGAATTCCAAGAAGTTTTTGACAGACAATTAGGCAAGTACCAGGGGTCCCCAATATCATTTAATGTGAACACCAATATTGCCCCAATCCGTCTTAAACCAAGACAAATTCCCTTCGCGCTCAAGCCAAAAATAGATGAACAACTAGACAAGCTCATTGCGCAAGGGGTCCTGGAACCAATAGATCACACATGATGGGAGACCCCAATAGTCACCCCAATAAAACCAGACAAAGAATTTGTGGGGACTACAAAGGGACCCTAAATAATGCACTGCAACAGAGTGCATATCCAGTTCCAGTGGTACAGCACCTCCTACACTCACTCGGGGGAGGAAAAGTCTTCGCGAAGCTCGACCTGGCGCAGGCATGTCAGCAGCTGCCAGTCGACACTGAGACTGTGGAAGCGTAAACCATTGTGACCCACAGGGGGGGCGTTCCTGTGCAAAAGACTCCAATTTGGAGGCACCGTGGCACCAGGGGTGTTCCAGAGCTTAATGGAACAGTTACTGCAAGGCATTAAAGGAGTTGTGCCATATTTCGATGATGCCTTGGTAGCAGCCAAAGACAAAAGACAATTGGGAAGCTGCCTCAGGGAAGTCCTGCACAAATTTAAAAATGCAGGACTAAAAGTTAAAAAAGAAAAGTGCCAGCTATGCACTGAAAAAGTTGAGTTCCTGGGATACTTAGTGGATAAAGACGGAATTCACCCCACCAAAAAAAAGATTAAAGCAATAAAGGAAGCTCCAAGACCTCAAAATAAGGCAGAGTTACAGGCTTTTCTGGGACTAATTAATTTTTACAATGTCTTTTTGCCACAAAAGGCAATGACAGGGGAACCTCTGCATAGGTTACTCGACAAGACATCCACCTGGTCCAGGGGCAAGTGGGAGGAGGCCACCTTCCGGAAGATAAAAGATTTCCTCATATTGGAATCAGTCCTCATCCAGTACAGCGAAACCCTACCACTAATGGTGACCTGCGACGCCTCTCCATTTGGCATCGGAGCTATACTGAGCCATACTCTGCCAGACGGGAGAGAATTACCAATTGCATACTTCTCTAAAACATTATCAAAGGCAGAAAGAAATTATAGCCAGCTCGACAAGGGGCACTAGCAGCGGTTACCAGTGTAAAGCGGTTTTACGAATATCTGTATGTAGGAACTTCACCCTTATCACTGATCACAAACCTGGGGATCCTGGCAGAAAACAAGGCCACCCCCAACATCCTGTCACCCCAGATGACAAGGTGGTCTGAATCCCTTGCCACCTACAACTACCAGCTAATACATTACCCCGGGAAAAGCATCTCGCATGCCGATGCATTAAGCCGTTGTCCCCTGACAGATCCAGAGGATGACCCCGCACCTACCACATCCACCCTGCAAATAGAGACACTGCCCAATCTGCCAACGACCGCGTCAGACATTGCTAGAGAGACAGTCAAAGACAGGAAACTGGCGCAGGTCTTGAGCTGGGTGGAAAAAGGGTGGCCAGAAACAGAGAGCAGGGACCAGTTTAAACTCTTCTGGAACCGACAGACTGAACTATTTTCCCAAAAGGGATGTATTTTATGGGGCGACAAAGTAGTGGTTCCAGACTCCTTACAAACAAGAATATTGCACATGTAGCACAAAGGATACCCAGGCATCGTAAAGATGAAATCCCTAGCCAGAAGCTACGTGTAGTGGCCAGGGATAGACAAAACCATCGAAACATGGGTGGCAACATGTGACAAATGTCAAAGATCCAGACCAAACCCTCCCGCAGCACCAACCCTTGAGTGGGAAACACCCAGGGGCCCATGGTCAAGGATCCACATAGACTTTGCGTGACCCACAAAAGAGCACACAAAAGCCTGATGCAATTCACCACTACAGAATTGGTTATAAATAAACTAAACAGACTTTTTGCCACCCATGGCCTACCTGACTTGATAGCATCTGACAACAGACCACAATTCACGGTGTTGGCATTTGAACAATTTCTCGCCGAATGGGGCATACGACATGCATTGACAGCACCTGTTCATCCGGCGGCGAATGGGCGGGTTGACCGAATGGTCAGATACACGAAAGATGCTTTAGAAAAAATGGATGCAGGGAGCATACACGAGAAAATAAATAAACTATTAACAATACAACACATAACACCAAGTGCTAAAACCAATAAAAGCCCAGCAAAGCTCCTGATGGGAAGAAAACTCCGATACCATCTAGACAGACTGCACCCGACAAACAATTCTGAAAAACCATCAGACTCATCCAGCCAGTACTGTACATTTAATCTGGGAGACACTGTCTATGCCAAAAACTTTTCAGGGGACCCACTGTGGATACCTGCAATAATAACCCAAGTGACTGGTCCCCAGTCATACCAGCTGGAAACAGAGGATGGAAGGAATTGGAAACGACATGTCGATCAACTAAGATCACAAATAACTTCAAACAATGCCGAAAACACACAAACTCCACAAAAAGACATTAATAAAAAACCCAGGGTGGGGAAGAAACCCCAAACAATTACCAAAAGGAAGGAGAAAATCCTCCTGTGGCACAGCAGCAAACCAAACACGTCCAACCGACACAAACCAAGCAGTCAACCCATACACCAATAAATACAAAAAGAAACCAACAATACTTACCAGCAAGCGAGGGCAGCAGAGTGGTACCAGCAGAAGACGACCCACACGGAACCTCACCTGGAAGAAACAGCCAAGCCAGTTCAATCAGCCCGGAAAGACCGGCCGGGAACAGAAAAGCTGACAACTCAACCGAGCCCAGTAGACCGGGTGGGAGTTGCAGCGAAAGGCCTGACTCACCCTTCCAGGAGGTTCCATGCAGAGGAGCGACAAAAATACCATCCGAACCGGCTGAAGACCACACAGCACCTGAGCTGCACAGGTCAAGTAGGCAGGTTAAAAGCCCCACCTACCTACGTGACTACGTCGCGTAGGATGGACCAAACCAAGAGGGGAGGGGTGTTCCATATTAGCATTCTTGGAATACCCTCACCTGATTGGTCAAGACAGACTGCACTGTGATTGGATGGAAGAACAACGGTAATTGGTCAGTAAAGAATCAACCGCGATTGGCCATGCCGATCATGGGAGATTCAGAAGGCTATCATTGGGTAAGAGCCGCTGGCAAGCTCTATAAGAAGAGCTGCCACAGCTCGCAGGTCCAGGACAGATCTATACCTTTCAATAAAGAGCTGAAGTTAAGCTGGTCTCAAGTCTCCTTTTTCCCGTGCTTCTACAGGTGATATAAGTAAAACCTGTAAAAAAATTACTAATAGAGATGAAATATATTTTTCTTGTTAGATTCCTCAGAATGAAAATCTGTTTAGAGTCATTGCTATTGGCAGAATAACAGAATTGGAAGGAAACTTGGAGTCCTCATCCAACACTCTGCTCAAGCAGGAGTCCCTATGCCAATTCAGATAAGTGGATGTCCAGTCTGTTCTCAGACTTGTCTAAAACATAAATTTGGTTGGTGGTGAAAGATTCTGGTTGGGAAATCTGAATTATCTGTCAAATTCAGAACCATATTCTATGTTACAGCAAGGGTTACACACAGATGCTAGGTAATGAAGAAATGTATATAAAGAGATATTTTCAATAAAATATTAAAGGTCTACAGAAAGGCATTTTAGTGTAATGGTTAAGTCAGTGGTCCAGAAACTTGGACTATGAATTCTAATTGTACCTTTGGTATGAAGCTAGCTAGGTGTCCATGGCCCAGTCACTCTCTCTAGGAAGGAAGCAAACCAAGGGCAAACCCTTCCAAAAAACCTTGTCAAGAAAACTAGTGGTGAAGTATTCCTTGCAGTCATCTGGTGATTAGCACTCTTTCTGAGAGTTACTGAGGCTACTTGAATGTTTATATGTATCCTGAGGATCATCTGAATAGTGCATAGTGTGAGTTCTGCCAAAATAAGAGTTAATATTTCTAACACAGAGGAGTTCCTTGGTGTCAACATCAAACTGAATCTGGCAGAAGTCATCTTGTTCATCATTACCACATGGTGAGAGAGGAGAATAGGAAGTGTTGCCTTCGTAGACACAACACAGAAACTTTTTTGTGGGAACCAAGGTCCATCTCCTTAGATGGAAATGGGAAGGAGTGCCTGAGAAGCCTGCCAGTTAACCTATGGCCAACATGGGGAAGGGGTTACTTTCTACTTTAATTATGTTGAAATAGCAAGAAATATTCAGAGTTGATTATACACTAAGTGTGACAACATGATGTACCCAATAAAGACGTTCTTTGAGGAAGATATCAGCTTTGAAGTTCTGATTTGCTTGGGTTCATTAGTCAGGACCTTGACATTAAGCCAAGTCTCTTAATCCTGCCCTGAAAGAACAGCAACCCTCCATGGTCCTGAATCCTGGCCACACATCTGATGACAATGAAAGGACTGAGAAGACTCAGAGTAATGAACTCTGAGTAATGAACTCAGGAAAGTCAGAACTCTAATATTTTGTTCAGGTTTAAAAGATCTTTTATTGAATGCAGTCCCCAATGCCATAACCCCAGGATTGAGAGGCTGGGCATGGCCCAGGGGCCCAGGAGGGGGCTGCAACAGCCACACCATGAGGCCAGCTGACCACTGCCAGTGCCATTGAGCTGAAATGGGAGCTTGCCTCTTCACCTTTGGTCCACTTGCCACTGGCTGGGATCTCTGCTCCATCTCTTTGCCTTACACTCCTGCCCCCTTTTCCACCCAAAGCTTCTGGTCTAGGCTTGAAACTTGAGTTTTCAGCTGGTGGGACTTTGACTTCTCTGGTCAGAGTATGGGTTCAATGGGTGGGCGCCTCCCATTCCAGCCTCCTATTCCTGCCACAATCTGGCATCCTGGAAGCTTGCCACATTGTGCCTTTTCCTGAGATGTTCCAACTCTTGGCCAACCAGCATGGACAAATAGCTCTAATCCTCCCCCTCTTTGGTCACTTTCCACTCTCTCCACTGCATTAGGTGTGATCCAGAGAGGATAGGTGACACTGCAGGGGCTCCAGTCTCAAGGACCATTTCCTGCCACCATCCCTCAGCTTTGTCAGATGAGGGCTCTCCATCACCACTGGCTCATCCCGGGCTGCTGGTGCCTCAGTTCCCTTCACTGAATCTTCGGGTGGATATCCAGTTGCTTGGTTTCCCCCGTCACTGGTGCAGTTCCCAATGCTGTCACCGGGATAACCTTGGCTTCACTGACTTTGGTTCCCTTCAACATCCCTTCTGCCAATGTTCCCTGGGGTTTTCTGACCCTCCCAGTCAGTATTGGGTGTTCGGTGAGGTATCAGGGATCCCAGATGGATTTTGGTAAATTGAGGAGAGCTAGCTTGATGTCATCATTCTGAGTAATGAACTCAGGGAAGTCAGGACGATGACACTTTGTTCAGGTTCAAGAGATCCTTTATTGAGTACATCATGTTGGCATTTAGAAAGGTGAAACTAGCCCTAAATTATTCCCATGCTTAGGGATAGTTAAAAGAATGAGATTTCCCCACCCCCCTTTGTCTTTCAGGTCACATGGACCAAGCAGTCCAGATGTAGGTTCCCACCTAACTTCAATGGGTGTCTGTTGACCTGTTCTCACGCTGACTGGTAGATGTTATTGTTAGCCACTGAGGCATCACATTTCTGAGTTCTTCCCCCCCCCCAATGGTCTCCTCTCTCCCCCTTGAATGTCAACCAAGAAATGAAGCAGAAGTAAATATGGCTTCAGCTGAAATAGTTTTGTAGGTTGACACAGTGAAGATGTGTGGAGATGGAGAAGATAGAGTTGGCTGCTGCCTACCCTAATGTATCCCCAGCTGGGTCTGCACAGCCAGCAGATCAGGCTGGAAAGGGGGTTGCATCCCTGGTGACCAGACTGAAGGTCTATGTAGAAAAGACCAAAAGACCAGATGCCCTAGCCACCGAAGACCTCTATTGAGCAGAAGGAGAAACCTCCTAGGGCACCGAAGGCCACAAAAGTAGTGGTCCCCTTGATCGCTGACCTTCCTCTTCCCAAGATGGAAAGCAAAGAGGACAGTGGAGTGGGATGAGTATAGGGATGAAAGTATTTGAGTGCCATCTACAGCCCATCGGTTGAGTGATAGCTGAGGGATAGATTTGAGCACAAGGAGATCTGAGGAGTGAGCTGAGGCACCAGATCTGGCTGTATTGATAGCAGCTGGGGAAGCCCAGCTGCTCCCAACACATTAGAGCCTGAGTCCAATTGCAGCAGCCTGAGCAGCCAGTCCACCTCCCCAGCCAGCAGCAGCAGTGAGCCTGGCTCTAAGACAAAGCCTCTAGTGACAGCAGTGAGTAGCAAGCCCAAGTCAAAGGAGGAGCCCCCTGGGACAGCAGGAAGCAGTGAGCCAGTTGGGCAATCTCAGTTTCCCCCAGATGACATCCATTAAGGCCATACTACCTGGTCCTGGTTGGTTCTCTGGCCCATGGGCACCCCTTCCTCCTCTGCCACCAATAGACCCACAGCTAAGGAAAGTTACATTTGATGGAGATCCAGAGAACTTAGCATATTCCTCAACCAGATGTGGTCTCACCAGGACTGCTATGCTCCAGCCTACCCATCGAAGGTGGTGATGGTGAATGTCATAGTTGCCAAGCTGGAGGGGGAAGCCACAAAGTGGGTGACAAGACTCCACGATGAAGGTGCAGCAGAGCTGGGGAACATCTATATGTTCCTAGGGGAGCTGAGAGCCACATATGAAGTCAAATCCCAATCCCTGCAAACTGAAGTGGAAATCTAAGATCTGAAGCAGAAGGACCAGTCAGCAAAGGAGTACTTTTAGGGTTCTGCAGAGTGGCCGATAAGCTATGGCAGTGACTGGATTGACTGCTGGTCTACCACTTCAAAGAAGGGCTGGACTGAAAGCTTCTCCAGGCCTGTGTCTACCAGGAAGTTTCCAAGAGGACCCATGACTGGTACCAGATGGCCATAGTTCTAGACCTTGAGCTGAAGCAGTACAAGAAGCATACAATACCTGAATTGGAAACAGGGCTAGGAGATAATTCAGATGACAGTCCATCATGATCCTGCCTCCTGCTATTCTCTCTAGGGTCCCAATCAAATGCTTCAGGTGTGGCCAGCAGAGCCACTGAGCAGTCAAGTGCCTGACATCCACTCTCCAAACAAAAATCAGCTTGTCTGCCTCAGCCAAATTGAGAAAGCCACAGGGGAAGGGTCAAGAGAAGTTGAATTTGATGCATCAGGCCATTGAAGTCTCATCCTCCTCAAGCACGAAAGAGGGAATCTGACTGAAGGAGACCAGACACCTGCCCCCTATGACAGCAAGGATGAAGGCAAAAGTGACCCGATGGTAAATGAAGCCATCTGACCCTTCCCCATCCCCATAAAAATCATGTTGCCAAAATTGGGAGTACAGGAAGAGGTGGAAGAGGTTGCATCTGGTGCCTAATTAACCTGCTGATGGTGCTGAAATTGGGAATTCAAGTGAGGAGGTTGCCCCAAACTATGAGATTCAAGTAAGTGGATGGATAACTGATAGGAGGGTTACCTACAGTGCACCTGACAGAGCCAGCGTGGCTAGAAATGGGCCAACATTAGTTTTGGGATGATTATGAACTAGTTGGGAGACCAACAATTCATAATCATCCCAAAAATGGCAGGGACAATGATCCTGGGGACTGTCCTGGCTAGACAAGTGAGGTCTGAAAATCTGGTAGGAATGGGGAGAAAGGAAGATGAGGCTAGGAAGAGGCCCTCTCCCTCCACAAGACAACCCTAGGGAAGGAGCTGCCCAGTAGAGACTGAGGACTAGAGAGAACAAGTGGCTGATAGTGACGTCAGAGCAACCCCCAGACACCCAGCTCATCCCTAAGGAGTACTAGAACTTGTTCAGTGAGAGGGAATGCTGCTCCCCCACTGCACAATTGAAATCCTGCCAAGGCAAAACTCCCCAAACTCAAGATGTACTCCATGACCCCAAGGAAAATGAAGAAGCTAAGGATGTACATTGGCAAAAAACATAGCTAGGGTTTCATTCAGCTGGCAAAATCCACATAGCAGCCCCATACTGTTCAAGGAAAAGAAGATGGAATGATGAGATTATGCATAGATTTTAGGGGAATAAACAGCATGTGCATTGAAAACATGTACCCTCTCCCTTTAATGAAAGATGCTGGCCCACCTGGTGAAAAGAAAAATCTTCACCAAGCTGGACCTGAGGGAGGCATTTACAGAATAAGAATTAAAAAGAGAGACAAATGGAAAACTGCATTCTACTCTCCCTTGGGGAGTTTCCAGTCCAAGGTGATGCCATTCAGATTCCAAGGGCCCCTGCCATATTCATGCAACTGATTAACAAGATGCTGCATGATCACCTGTACAAGGGGGTCCTAGTGATGGGCTGAGAGAATATACTATAAACATTAAAACAACTGACAAGGATAATCTGATAATCCATGGGATGCTTTATTACATAAGATACTGCAGTACTAGACCCCAACCCCAAAAAACATTTTGGGAGAAAGGAGACACTCCCTTTTAGTAAATACAGCTTATATTGGTTCATCATAATTACATGGTTACATAACACTTCCTGTTTTCTATACATAGAAGCTATAGAGGTTCTCACAAGAATGACATGGGTGTTTTTTCATAACTCCTCCCATGCATCCCTGGAAGTTCCCCAACTTTCTTCACTTCACCATTTATCTACAGATTTTCTATTGTGTAAAAGATTACACAAAAGATCATCAATATCCCTTAATAATGTCAAGACGCCCCAGTAAACTAAGCCAAGAACATATTATTTCGCAATCAGACAGAACATCAGCAAAACAACAAATTTCATAACTGATCTGATTTCTAACAGCTCACATAGAGAACAAACATGGCTTCAATCTTGCTCTTTATATTCTTAGGTGTATAAGGCAAATTTCCATATATAAGAATTCATCATTTGTCTTTTGATCATCTTTGATCACCATTACACCTGAGAATTACCATCAAGCCATTTTTCTTAAGCTTCCAAAAGTGGAAACACATCTTACATATCATAAGCTGAAAAATAAGCATCATTAAACACTGATCTTTTCCCTCTATATTTCTTCACATGTTCATCCACAGGTTCATGTTCAGCACCTCATAATATAATTTTATTTTTTTATTTATATTCCTAGCATAAGCAGTTGCCATAACAGTTATTAAACGACCAATTGTACAGGGATCACCCACTGCATTAACTGGTCTAAATGCTCCACAAAACATAAACCAACCTCAACGTAAGTACAACACATGTACCACCTACTTCTTCAACCTCTGTACAATGAAAAACTTCTTCAGTCGGCAAATAATAATAGTAAACTGTTCATTAGAATGATTGTTCATAACAATAAACTGGAAAAACTGTCTTAACCTCAATAACCAGCTTTTTCTGATTTGTCCATTTAATTGTCTTCACAGAAGAGCTAAATAAAGTAATCACCTTTGACAATTTGTACAAAGTATAAGTGTCAGAGTGTATAATAAATCTAGATTCTGCAAACAAAACATTTCCTGGTACTGGAACTCCTATAAAACAAGTAGACATAATGTCTGTAACTGTAGTCTCCCCCTTTCCAAACAAAAAAACAACAACACCTATTTAAAGCTACTTTCATCAATTCTAGAAAAACAATCTTACTTTTTGTTATCAGCTCCTTTCATTCAGTATGTCTTACACTTCTACTTAAAATCTTGGTGCTTCAAGATATCCCACTGTACATTTACCTCTTTAGGTAAATGGAAGTTTTGTAAGAGCTATACTGCCACACAAAAACACCAAATTTATGAGAGCACTTCTTAATTCAATGAATAGCATAAATAAATCCTCCTCCAGAGCTCTAAATCTCATATAGGAAGGAGGATAATTGTCATACATTTTGAAACAACAATCATATAGTTGTTCCATCCTCTTAGACAAGTCTTTACGTCATATGTGCGGTTACATGTTAGGTACTTTCTCAAATACAAATCATTATCTAAGACAGATCTTATACAGATTCCAGCCTCAGCCATAGGTTCCATCAGTGTCAGTGACATCTGCCTTTGATATTCTGTATTGTCTGGTTCAGTTTGGAAACATAACTGTTGCCATGTTATCAAATAATTAGGCAATACCTCAGAAGCCTCCATTCCTACCTCACACAAGGCAAAAATCAAGATCAACATCATAATAACAAATGGACTAGTCCCCCACCTCCCTTAACGTATGTAGTTTTACACTTCAAAACTTAAGCCCATGTCACACAGCACCAACAGATGGAAAGATGATGTAAAATGGAGAGAAACACTTGCCATCCATTGGTTAATGCGATGCATCCGTTCTGTACTCACTGCATCCGTTTTTCATACTCTCTATCCGTCCAGCATCCGTCTACTGAGATTTCATCCGCTCAAAAAGTTTTGAGCTGCACAAAACTTTTTGAGCGGATAAAGTATCCAACACGTCCGTTCTACATCCGCTACGCATATGGGGAACATCCGTTATACATCCGTCGTCATCCATTACATGTCCGCTATATCCGCTAGGCATCCGCTGCACATCCGCGCAACTCACATCTGCTCCAACAGAAAATGGACACAGGGAGGAAGTGAAACAGATGCGGAACGGACACACAACGTAAGTAGTGCGGACGTAGAAAGGATGAAAACGGATGCAACTCGCATATAAAGCATTAAAATGGAAAAAAACATTCATATAGGGGATGTATCTTGGATATTTAGGATGTCTGCAGGATGTCTAGAGGATGCAAAAGGACACCTAGCGGAAAATCTATATTTCCTATAAAAAGGGGGGGAAATCACCTGGATCTCACTTTCAGTCCAGCAGCCCTGCTGTGCAGACCTCTTCAGCCTTCATGTTGCGCTTGCTCTTCCACAGCATCCAGTCATCTCCACCATGGATCATCACACACTCCTTTTGGTAGCCGCCATCATTCTACAACAGTGCGAAGCCGTCTACAGGCTCTTTCACCTGTTCTATGGGAAGAAAAGGAGGCATCCAAGAAATGTCTGGGTCCAAAGATGGATCGTGAGAAGAGCCGAGTACGGACTGTATGACAAGCTGATGGTGCAGCTGAGGAACAAAGACCCTCGTGCATTCCAGAACTTCATGAGGATGCCACCAGCCATGTTTGATGAAGTTGTGGAGTGGCTGAGACCCAGGTTGACCAAGGCAAACACCAGTTTCCGGCCCAGCCTGGAACCTGGGCTGAAGGTGGCACTGACTCTGCACCACCTGGCTTCCGGGACCACGTACAGGAGCATGCAGTATGGCTGGAGAAGTGGTGCAGGCCATCATCGAAGAATACCTTGAGGAGCTCCTGCAGTGTCCCTCCACTGAACAAGGCTGGAGGAAACTTGCAGAACAGTGGTATCAGAGGTGGAACTTCCCCCACACCGTTGGAGCCATAGATGGGAAGCACGTGGCCTGCAAAGCTCCAGTCAAGTCAGGGTCCATTTATTTCAACTACAAGGGCTTCTTCAGCATCGTCCTCTTCGCCATGGTTGATGCTGACTACAAGTTCATGTACATCGATGCTTCAGGCAACGGGTCAGCTTCAGATGCCCAGATATACAACGCCAGTGACCTCAAGGAGGGGCTGGAATGCAACCTCATCATGGGTTTACCAGATCCAGACCCCCTGCCCAATGATACACAAGATGTGCCCTACTTCATCGTGGGGGATGACGCCTTCTCCCTCAGAACCTACCTCATGAAGCCCTACACTTCCAGATGCCTCACCCGTGAAGAGAGGATCTTCAACTACAGGCTGTCCGGGGCAAGACGGGTGGTGGAGAACGCCTTTGGCATCCTGGCCAACAGGTTCCAGGTACTTCTCACCACCATGCAGCGTCACCCAGAGACCGTGAGGAACATCGTGGAAGCTTGCTTCATCCTGCACAATCTCATGCGCACCCGCTACCCAGTGTTGCAGAACAGGCTCGTGGACCACAACAATGCAATGGGGACATGGAGCCTGGGGAATGGAGGCAAGGGTGAAACCTGATAGATACTGTGGATGTATAAGGCCCCAACAGAGGATCACGTGAAGGGAAGAAGCAGCGCAAACTCCTGAAATACTGGTGCAACTCCCCAGCTGGAGCAGTGGAGTGGCAAGACAGGATGATAGATGCTTAATGGATGCTTCCTTCAGCCTGTCTCATCACACTGATGAGATTGGGCCATGTATGTTGAGTGGCCCTACAAAGAACAGGGCATTTAATAAAGAGTTGTGTTTATGTTGAAATGTGTTGATGAATGATTAAATTGTTATTGATAATAAAGGGCCATAGGTGTGGCACCTGGGAGGGTGGAGTATACAGTCCCACTATGCTTGCACTGGAGGTTTATTTATCCCACTGCTATCTTTACCCATCCCACAGCTATTACCCATCCCAAAGGTATCCCTGCCCATCCCACTGCTATCCTTACCCATCCCACAAGCATGCAAAGGCTTAAACCATTTCTAAAAGTTTCCACCAAGACTTTATTGACTAAAAGAACTGAACCAAGTGTGTGAAGCAAAGATAAACTTTATTAATAACAAACTGTAAAAGCAAAATGACCCAAGTAAAGTGTCCCAAGCAAAGATAAAGTCAACAGGTAGCCACCCAGTCTCTGGCACTCTTCTCAGTCACTCTGAGGCATGCCCATAGTCTCAGGGGTGAAGGGTCCAGGGGCTGTGGAGGTGGCAGTGGCTGGAGTGCTGGTCTTAGGCGCCATTGGGGTGTCTGGCCCCGAGAGGACAACAGGGGATGGTGTGTGGAGGAAGCTCTCAGAGAGCTGGCTCAGTCCTGTGATGTTGAGATCCCCTTCCTCCAGGACATGGGGTGTCAGTCCCAAGACCGATGACAGATGTTCTGAGGCTGGGCTTGGCTGTGGGGTGGAGGAAGGAGGAGTGTAGTGGGGCTGTCCGGTCTGCAGGTGAGTGAGGTGAGGCGTCGGTGGCATCTGTGGCATCAGTGGCATCAGGGGCATCGGGGGCACCGGTAGCACCGGTGGCATACGATTAACCTGTGCCTGGACTGGGAAGGGCTGCCTGTGCTGCTGGAACTACTGGTAGCCATAGCCTTGTAGGTGAGGGCCTGTGGAAAGCCTAGGAAGGGCTGTGACATCACCTGGGGTGGAGGAGCAGACCTGGACTTGGTCAGAGCAGGTTCAGCTGGGCCTGGAGGGTTGTGCAGAAGACCTGTGATCCTCTCCTTGATCACCTGGTCCTGGGATTCGGACATGTCCATGAGGGTCTGGTTGACATAGGTGAGGAAGGGCTTTCTGTTAGAGGATGAGGAGTCGGTGTGGACCAGCTGAGAGAGGAGATCTATGCTGCTCCGGATGGTGTCCCTGATCTCCAGCAGGACAGTGTGGCTCTGCCCCTCCAGTCTGCCTCTCTGCCTGCTTTCTGTGGAGGTGGAGCTGGGGATGGGGGTGGGTTGGTCTCCGGTGGCAATGGCCTCTCCTTTCTCCAACTGTGTCAGAAGGTCCTCCATGCGGTCCGCCATGGGGAGTGCAGCTGTCAGGGGGGTCTCCGTCATGGGGCACTCCACAGAAGAGGCCAGAAGAGGACTGGCTCTCTGTGGGCTGCCTGAGAGAGAGGGTAGACAGAGGGGCTGCTCCTTGGTGGCGGACCTCACCCTCCAAGAAGCTGCACTTGGCCATCACGTAGATCTCCCGGTCGGTGAGCTTGACCGCGGCCTGGCCAGACTTCTTGAGGTGCAACTTCCTGTACCAGGTGTGCATGTGCTTCCATCACCCGAGGAGGACCTCCAAAGTGTAGCCCAAGCTCTCCGCCTTCTCTCTCCAAGCCGCTTAGTGTCTCGATAGAGCCTGTGTCCCTTCCGCCAGAGGTACTCGTTCTCCCTCAGCCATTCGAGCACCTCATCCTCATGTTCCTCTTCGATGGAGTACTGTCTCCTCTCCCTATCGCGTGATTGCCTCTTTCTCCCTCTGGCAGGGCCTTCTGGGCCCTCATCAGTAGGGCTTTGAGGTTCTAGGGGCTTGTCCACCACACCACCACCAGCAGCAGCAGCAACAGCAGCAACAGCAAAAGCAGCACCAGCAGCACCAGCAGCAACAGCAGCAACAGCAGCACCAGGAGCAGCACCAGCAGAGTAAGCACCAGCAGAAGCACCAGCACCAGGAGCAGCACCAGCAGAAGCCCCAGCACCAGCAGAGTCAGCCCGAGCAGCAGAAGCCCCAGCAGAAGCAAAGTCAGCACCAGGGGGTGGGATGGTGGCCCTGTTCTTCTTGCCAGGCTTCCTCTTCTTCCCCGTGATTGTTGGCTGGAGATGTGTCTGGCAGCAGGTTTTTCCTCTGAATGGTGACCTGCTTGCGAGCTGCATCCTTTTATATCCGCGGGGCTGACGCAATGCATCCTCCCTGCATGCGCAATGAATGCTTTGCATCCACTAGGCATCCACTAGGTGTCCGTGATGCATCTAGTCATCTGCTAGGCATCCGCTCTGCATCCGTTCCTTCCACTGCACATCTGCTTTGCTGTGCTCCCCCAGAAGCCCTGCGGATGTGCCATCCGCTTCCATCTGCTAGGCTTCCATGGAGTATCCGCTTAACATCCTTGCTACGTCCTCCCCACATCCGTTCCTTTCCATTGTTGTCTGCTCTGTTTATGCAAATATGGGGCACTTTTGAGAGTGGATGACAACAGATGGAACATTTTCTCATCCGCTGTGTCCTTTTTACATACTTTTTGCATCCGTCGGCCGATGTAACAGGGCCTTTACAACCAGTATTTGGGGACTTTACATCCACTTCTTTATCTTCTGCACTCAGAGGACATAATACCTGTATACACCAATCTATTGTTTCATGTCTTAAAATACTCAACAATAGAAGGAAAAAATGTATTACACTCAACCAAATAATCAACTTCTCCTCCCAAAGTTCCATAAACCTAAGCTAAACTAGATATGTAATTATCTATCCCCACTAATCTAAAATTAAAAAAATTAAAAGTCCAGTCCTTTGAAGCTTGCTTCAATTGGAGACAGGAGCCAGATCCACAGGTCCCTTCACACACAAATGATGTGTCCAACCTCACTCACGTGTCCTCACAGCCAATTTAATAGTTGACAGGACTTGGAATGGCTGCAATTTTCCCAAAGTACACCACTGCTTTATCAGGCCTAGTCTCCATTCTTAAAATCATGCACTTGAAATTAAATGGTGGTGTTTGCGCCAAAAGTCCTTTAGACCTTAAAAGAGAAAAACAGTGGGACAGCCTCTGTATATATTTTCTCAGAAAAATATCTCTAAGTACAATTTTAAGCTTACCCACACTTCCAGTATAAGGTACTCCAAACATCATTCCACATAGTGAAATTTCAACATCCTTTCTTGGACAAGTACACACTCGCAATAGAGCTAGAGGTAAACATTTCACCCAGGGTAACTGAAGTTCTATCATTAATTTCTTTAATGTATTGTTTTATAGTTCTTATTCTTCACCTTACCTGAGGAAGAGGCCCCACAGGTGAAGCTGCCAATCTATTCCCAATTTTTCCTTATTCCTTTTACCACAGAAGAAATAAAATGTGTACCTCTATTACTATTAATGGATTCTACCAATCCATTTCTAGGTATTATTTGATCCAATATTAACTACACAGTCATCTGTGCATTCACTCTCACATACGGAAAAGCTTCCACCCATCCAATCAAATGATCAACAATCACCAACAGATATTTCAAAGTACCCACTGCTGGCACTGCAGTATAATTAACTTGTATTCTCTAAAATGGCCAAATGGCCAAATCTCTTCCTCCTTCCTGGTTTTTACACATTATTTTCTTATTTATTCACACACAATGTATACATATCCTACTCACTTGCATAGATATCATGCACATACCTCTACAAATATTTTCTCTACACAAAATCCACAAATGCTTTTGTTCCCCAATGGGTACCCTCATGTACCTTCTTGATTATGTTTCTCATAATAGGCTTATTAACTATCTGCAATCCATTCTCTACTAATCACTTCCAATCTACATAGACTGCACCCTCTAACTTCATCTGTTTCTCTTCTTCATCAGTGAAATCTGGCTTTACTTCCCATTTATACATCCCATTCTAAAACAGGAACTAAAACCATTATCTGCACTTCTCTTCCATCCTGTTTTGCTACTTCATGTGCTAATATTCTTCCCAAAATCTATTTGGAATTTCCTTTCTTACGAGCTTCAACATGTATTATAGCTAAATTCTCCATATCTTCAGTTGTTTTCAGCACTGCTTTTATAAGATCTATTTGCCTCACCTCCATTCCTTACCTATTATGAGTCCCCTTTCTCTCCAAATGTTCCCAAAATTGTGCAAACTTTCATAGGCATAGTTTGAATCTGTATAACTATTACCCACTTCATTTCCGAGAAGCTTCAAGGCTTGCAATAAAGCAAACACTTCACACACCTGGGAAGAGCATTCTATAGGTACACTCTCCATCTTCAACCCTTCAAATGTGTCTCCCTTCACCACTGCATATCCATTCATTCTTTTACCATTTTCTACTAGAGAAGATCCATCAATAAACAAATTAATACCTCCCTCTATCTTCCAAGTCCTCTCTCACCTTTGTTTGTAAAACTATAGCTTCAATAGTCATGTTCTATAATTTCCCATTCCTGTCTCTCTCCCAAAAGGAATTCAGCTGAACTTAAATTTCTGACAGTTGAGAGAAGAAAATCTTCCTGAGACAATAAAATTGCTTCATATATTTAAAAGTCTAGCATGTGTAAGCCACATGTGTTTTCTGCATTAAAATGCTCACTATTAAAACACTTCCAAAAGTCAATTGGGTTTCTTCCACCAATACAGCTGCTATTGCCTATCTACATAAAGGCCAAACATGCACTACTGAATCCATCAATTTTCAACAAAAACATTATAGGTTTCTTCTTCCCAGCTTACACTTGAGCTAGAACACCTTTAGCTATTCCGTCTTCCCTCTGTTACAAACAAATAGAAAGGTTTCTATAAATCAGACAAACTCAATACAAGAGCTTGTATCAATGCTCTCTTAAGCATTTCTATATTATGCACTTCCTCACTAGTCCACGCAACCTCCCAAGGTTCATCATCTCACTTTTTCCATACAGAAAATTAATTCTTTCTGTATAATTCATCTATCCATAGATGACAATATCCCAACAACCTTAACAACTTCTGAACTTCCTTCTTATTTCATGGTACAAGTTGTCTAACTATCCCCTCAATCCTCTCTGGATTTATTTATTTATTTGGTTTGTCAATTGCTTACAAGATAATAGGTATAAGTAAAAACATAGTTATGAATACATGGCTACATATAAGAAAAATAAAATAAAACTACAAAAAAACAATAGGACAGGGATGGTAGTATGCTTATGCATGCCCCCTATAGACCTCTTAAGCCCCTGTTCCATTGCACTAATGGATGCAAAGAGGATGTAAAACATTAAAAAAAAGCTTGCCATCCATTGGAAAATGCTATGCATCCGTTGTGTACTCATTGCATACGTGTTTCATACGCTCTATCCGTCAAGCATCCGTCCACTGAGATTTCATCCGCGCAAGAAGTTTTGAGCTGCACAAAACTTTTTGAATGGATGAATTTTCCACTGTGTACGATGTAAATCTGTGACATCCGAGCAACAAACGTTCTATGTCCGTTTATCATCCGTTAAACGTCTGCTGTATCCTCTCTGCATCCTCTGGGCATCCTCACAACTCACATCCATTGCAGCTGAAAATGGAAAGAGGGAGGAAACAAAAGGCACACAGAACGTCTACACAGCATTAGTAGCATGGAAATAGAAAGGATGAGTAGTGAACGGTTTGCATCCGATATACATCCGCTAGGCTTACTATGAACATCCGTTTAACATCCCCGCTACATACTACCCACGTCCGTTCTTTTCCATTCTTTTCCATTCTGTTTATGCAAATTTTCACCACTTTTTGGAGCGGATGACAACGGATGGAGCCACCCCCGAAATTTTGCTCATCCGCTGTGTCCTTTATGCATATGTTTTGTGTCCGTCAGCCAGTGGGACCTAGCCTTTAGGAAAGGGGTGAGGTCAATAGTAGACAGTCTAAGGTTAAAGTTTTTGGGGTTTGGGGAAGAAACCACAGAGACAGGTAGAGTATTCCAGACATTGACCACTCTGTTGCTGAAGTCATTTCCTGCAATCAAGTTTGGTGTGATTAACCTTGAGTTTGTATCTATTATTTACTCTTGTATTGTTATGGTTGAAGCTGAAGTATTCATTGACAGGTAGTAAATTACAATGTATAATTTTATATACTATACTTAGATCGGACTGAAGGTGACATAGTTCTAGGTTTTTTAGGTCTAGATTTTCAAGTCTGGTGGCATAAGATATTCTATGAGTAGAGAAGTGGAGAACTCTTCTTGTGAAATATTTCTGGACTTTCTCAACTGTGTTAATATCAGATACGTAATGTGGGTTCCACACTGATGAGCTGTATTTGAGTATTCGTCTAGCAAATGTTTTGTTTACTCCAGTTACTAATGTAATATTACCAGAGCAAAAGCTATGTAAGATTTGGTTAACAACTCTTAACGCCTTTTTGGCTATGTGGTTACAGTGGACTCCAGCACTTACATCATTAGAGATGAGTATGCCAAGATTCTTGACAGAATTTGGATCATCAACAAGGTCTTGACTATTTAGCTTGTATTTTATTTTCTGTTTTTTTGTCCAATATGTAAGACAGAGCATTTATTTGTTGAGATTTGAAGTTGCCATTTGATTGACCATTCTGATACATAGTCAAAGTCTTTTTGAAGGGTAGCAGTATGGTCTGTGGTATTGAATAGCTTTACATCATCAGCGAAGAGAACGCAGTTGCTCTTAATATGATCACAGAGGTCATTTATGTAGAGTATGAAGAGAGTTGGTCCTAGAACACTGCCTTGGGGGACACCATTATTGACAGGTACAGAATTTGATAGGATGCTCCCAGTTCTGACCATTTGTTGTCTGTTTGACAGGAATGCTTCTATCCAGTTATGCAGGTGTCTAGAGATACCGTAAGATTTTAGTTTTAGGAGTAGTTTGTCATGTACCATTGAATCAAAGGCTTTACAGAAGTCTATGTAGATTGCATCTATTGCTTTGCCCTGATCAAGTTGTGTAGTCTATATGTTTTTGCAGTGCAAGACTTGCAGATTACAGGATAGTTTTTTTCTGAAATCAAATTGTTTATTAATGAGTAGATTGTTTGTCTCAAAGTGGAGGATGATGGATGGGTTAATAATTGATTCCATGACTTTACAGGTGATGCAACATAAAGAAATTGGTCTGTAATTTTCAACTAGGGGTCTCCCTTTTTGAAGATGGGGATGACTGTGGCTTGTGACCATAGTTTTGGCAAGGAGCTGGTCCTGAAAGATTTTTCAAAAATTATGCTTAGAGGTTCGGCTATGGCAGTGGATAACTTTTTTAAAAAAGTAGGCCCATATTCCGTCCAGTCCAATAGATAGAGATGGTTTTAGATTATGTAGTGCTTTTTCAACATTGTCTTCTGTAAAATCGATATGTATTCGATCATTGTAGTTGTCTGTGGCTCGACTGGAAAATACTGGTCATGATCCATTGCTGTTTAGAAATACTGAGCCAAAGAATGTGTTAAAGAGGTTGGCTTTAATGGTGTTGTCGCTGCAGTCTTTACCATTCGATCCTTTCAGGGATGGGATGGACCTTGAATCTTGTAGAAAGCGCAGGTGGAATTGGTGTGTAGAAGGTTTTCTTCTTGTTTAATGTGATAATTGGTGCAGTCAGTCTTTATCTGAAGGCATAAATTTTTGTATCGGCTTTTGAAGTTGGCAGCATGACCAGATTTGTTTTTCTGCCAAAGTGATTTCTTTTTGAATTGAAGCTTCCTTATTGTTATGGGTAATTTGTTTTTTCTGGTTTTGGGAGTTGTTATTGGAACATATTGTTTGATGACTCTTATGACTTCAAGTAAAAAGATGTTGTAATGGTCTTCTACAGTATTGCATCCAGTGAATAGAAATTTCCAATCAAGGGATGAGAGATCATTGTTTATAAGATCATAGTTGCCTTTTTTGAAGTTATAATTGGGGATTCCATCATTGTGATGATTTTTGTGTGGGCGTATGTTGAGACAAAAGTCAATCATGTTGTGGTCACTGTTGGAAAAGGGTTCTTTAATTTGTATTCCATAAATTGAATTCAAACTATTGCAGAAGATGAGATCAAGGCAGTTGTTAAGTCTAGTGTTGTTGGTTACTTGTTGTTCTAGTCCCAGATTTGTTACAGCATTGTAGAATGTTGCATGTGTGGGTTCAGTTTTACATTCGTTTAGGATCCAGTTAATATGAGGTAGATTGAAGTCACCAAGAAAGATAAAAGCATGTGGGCAGGATGCTGCCCATGTTGGTAGTGTATTTAGCTTGTTTGCATGTTTGATGTCATAATCAGGGGCTCTGTAACATAGTAAGAACTGAAATGTGATATTTAAGGACAGTTCAAAGATGATAGTCTCAGGGATAGCAAGCTCCTGGATAACTTGGATGTTTTTTAGATGTAGGGACATTTTATAGAAGATAGCAACACCACCTCCTCTACAAATTTCATGATCTGATTGGTAAATATGATAGTCTCTTATTGAGGTAATGGAGTCAAGGAGAGATGCGTTGAGCCATGTTTCACAGACAAATATAATGTTGAATTTAGCCGTATTTAGTAAGAGGAAAAATTCAGGTACTTTATTTACAAGGCTTCTTGCATTGAGTAGCTTGCATTTAAGGCCAGTTGTGGCTGGAATAGAGACAGTTGGGCTGTGTGTGCCTAGTTTTGAGTGATGTTGGATTGGATGGGGTGGTCATGGAAGAGGGAGAGTCCCCTTGGGACCCAACCCGCTGCTATATGCAGAGAGGAAGGTTGTTGGAAGAGTGGATGCCTGATGGCTACAGCCATGCAAGCAGAAAAAGAAGAGTGAAGAGGCCAGGAGCAGGGAGCTATTGGTCCCCCAACCTCCAAATGCCTGGTGAAGTCCAAAGTGGGAGATATAAACATAAGATGTTGACAGACACAGGATTCAGTAGATCTGTTCTAAACAGACCTGTTGCTCCTCAGACTACCAATGAGATACCTTTTGTTGGGTTTCAGGAAAGGCTACAATGTGCCTGAAATAACAAAAGCCCAATTTGCACAGCAGGAGGTTAAATACTTAAGCCCTTGTCACACTGCAGCAACGGATGGAAAGAGGATGTAAAACGGAGAAAAACACTTACCATCCGTTGGTTAACGCGATGCTTCTGTTCTGTACTCACTGCCTCCGTTTTGCTTCCTCTCTATCCGTCCAGCATCCATCTATTGACATTTCATCCGCTCAAAAGGTTTTGAGCTGCTCAAAACTTTTGAGCGGAAAATGTATCAAACGCGTCCGTTCTGCATCCACTAGGCATACAGGGGACATCTGTTCTGCATCCGTTGTCATCTGTTACGCATCTGCTATATCCGCTAGGCATCCGCTGCGCATCCGCGCAACTCGAATCCGCTCCAGAAGTAAATGGACGCAGGGAGGAAGCAGAACGGACGTGGAACGGACGCGCAGCGTTAGTAGCATGGATGAAGAAAGGATGAAAGCAGATGCAGCATGCAAAGAAAGCATTTAAAACAGAAAAAACGTTCGCAGAGGGGACCTATCTCAGATATTAAGGATGTCTAGAGGATGCCTAGAGGATGCAAAAGGATGCTTCCATTCCGCATCTGCTTTCCATCCGCTCTGTGTCCTCCCCCCGTCCATTCCTTTCTGTGTTATCCGCTCTGTTTATGCAAATTTTTGCCCCTTTTGAGAGCGGATAACAATGGATGGAACATTTTTCTCGTCCGCTGTGTCCTTTTTACAAATGTTTTGCATCCATTGGGCAGTGTGACAGGACCTGTAGTATATGGCATCTCTGCAGGACAGCAGACACTGTTAGTCCCAAGGTGGGAAGCAATATGTCAATTAAAAGCCCTTGTTAATAGAAAACAATTGGAATTCTTGGGGAATTGCTGTTTTTTTTTTTGTAGAATTTGGATTCTTAATTCTTGATTAATTGTCAAGCCCCCTTATGAGGCTATTCAAGGTGGGATGGAAAATATTTGAAAGGATTAGGTTATGCTAACAAATATTCACACAAATAGAGAAGGAGCTTTGGGGCTTCCAGACCCCACTACACCTTTTGCTCATTTGTACACAAATAGAAAGACATTGTCATGAATGTTTTCACCCAGAAATTAGGCTCATGGCAAAGATCTGTGGCATTGGGGTGGCTTGTGAACAGTGGCAGCAACAGCCCTGCTAGTTGGAGAAGCCCAATAGTTAACACTGTCACTTTATCTCATAGTAAAAGTTCTACACATGGTTCAAGAGATTATGGAAATATAGGGAGAATTTTGGATGACTGGGGACTACAAAGCCAAATATCAGACTATCGTCCTTGATTCCCCAGTCATACAATTAGAGGTATGCAATACCCTCAATCCAGCTACTCTCTTGCCCCAGGTGGATACTGAATTGCATCATGATTGCATACAGGTGGTGGATTCTCTATATGCCAGTATACCTGATCTTAGTGAGCAACCTATCCCTAATACTGACTATGAATGGTTTACAGATGGTAGTAGTGTTGAAGTAATTCCCTGTTAGGAGAATGAGAGCATGCAGGGAGATGTATTTGAGAGAAGTGTTTGAATAATACACACACAGAACACAGAAACACTGTACAGTAAATGTAGGTTTTTACTTCCAGAAAGGTTTAAGCAAAGTTCAAAATAGGCAATTCAAAGTCACTCACAGGTAAAACAGTCAGTTTTTCAATCCAGGGATAATTCAGTAACAAAGTCCAGTGTCAAAAAACATTCAGTATCAGACTTAAGCCACACTGCCCAACGGATGCAAAAAGGACACAGCGGATGGGCAAAATATTCCATCCGTTGTTATCCGCTCTCAAAAGGGGCTAAAATTTGCATAACCGGAGTGGATAACACGGATGCGGGGAGGACGCAGGGCGGATGCAAAGTGGATGCAGAACGGAAGCCTAGCAGATGGAAGCGGATGGGAGCAGATGGCACATCCACAGGGCTTCCGGGGGGCCTCAGCGAAGCGGATGCAGAACGGATAGAGCACATGCAGAACGGACGCTGAGCGAATGAAGCGGATGCACAGCGGATGCACAACGGATGCACAGCGGAAGCCTAGCGGATGCCTGGCGTTAATTGCGCATGCGGGGAGGATGCATTGCATCAGCGCCACGGATATAACGGAATCAGCTCGGAAGCAGGTTGCCATTCAGAGGAAAGACCTGCTGCCGGACGGATTGGCTGCCTTGCCTGCCCTGCCTGCATGTCTGCCTGCCAGCCTTGCTGCCAGCCTTGCTACCAGCCTTGCTGCCAGCCTTGCTGCCAGCCTCCCTGCCAGCATTGGTGCCTGCCTTGGTGCCACCCTTCCTGCCAGCCTTGGTGCCTGCCTTCCTGCCAGCCTTGGTGCATGCCTCCCTGCCAGCCTTCCTACCAGCCTTGGTTCCTGCCAGCCTCCCTTCCAGCCAGCAACCCCACAAACATGCGGAAGCACAGCAAGCCTCAGCCATCTGCTGCCAGCCCTTGCAAGAGGGACAGGGCTACCATCCCGCCCCCTGTCCCTCACTCTGGTTCTGCTGGGGCTTCTGCAGCACGGGCTCGCTCTTCTGGGGCTGGGGCTTCTGCTACTTCTGCTTTTGGAGGAGCTGATGACAAGCACTCCAGCACCAGCCACCTCCACAGCACCTGGACCCTTCACCCCTGAGACTGAGCGACCAAGAGGAGTGCCAGAGACTCATTTTTGTTTTATAGCTTGTTGTTAATAAAGTCTAGTTTTGATTCACACACTTACTTCATTTCTTTTTTTTAATAAAGTCTTGCTGGAAACTTTTAGAAATGGTTTAAGCCTTTGCATGCTTGTGGGATGGGTTAAGATAGCAGTGGGATGGGTTGAGATAGCAGTGGGATGGGCAGGAATACCTTTGGGATGGGTAATAACTGTGGGATACATAAACTTCCAGTGCAAGCATAGTGGGACTGTATGGTCCACCCTCCCAGGTGCCACACCTATGGCCCTTTATTATCAATAATAATGTAATAATCATCCACACATGTCAACATAAACACAACTCTTTATTAAACGCCCTGTTCATTGTAGGCCAACCAAACATATATGGCCCAATCTCATCCATGTGATGAGACAGGCTGAAGGAAGCATCCATTAAGCATCTACCATCCTGTCTTGCCACTCCACTGCTCCAGCTGGGGAGTTGCACCAGTGTTTCAGGAGGTTGCGCTGCTTCTTCGCTTCATGTGAGGCTCTGTTGGGCCTTGCACATCCTCAGTGTTGATCAGATTTCGCCCTTGCCTCCATTCCCCAGGCTCCATGTCCCCATTGCCTTGCTGGAGGTCCATGAGCCTGTTCTGCAAGACTGGGTAGCGGGTGCGCATGAGATTGTGCAGGATGCAGCAAGCTTCCATGATCCTCCTCACGGTCTCTGGGCGATGCTGCATGGTGGTGAGAAGTACCTGGAACCTGTTGGCCAGGATGCCAAAGGCGTTCTCCACCACCCGACTTGCCCTGGACAGCCTGTACTTGAAGATCCTCTCTTCATGGGTGAGAAGTCTGGAGGTGTAGGGCTTCATGAGGTAGGTTGTGAGGGAGAAGGTGTCATCCCCCACGATGAAGTAGGGCACATCTTGTGTGTCGTTGGGCAGGGGTTCTGGATCTGGGAAGCCCACGATGAGGTTGCCTTCCAGCTCCTCCTTGAGGTCACTGGCGTTGTATACCTGGGCATCTGAAGATGAGCCGTTGCCTGAAGCATCGATGTACATGAACTTGTAGTCAGCATCGACCATGGTGAAGAGGATGATGCTGAAGAAGCCCTTGGAGTTGAAATAAGTGGACCCCGACTTGGCTGGAGCTTTGCAGGCCACGTGCTTGCCATCTATGGCTCCAACAATGTGTGGTAAGTTGCACTTCTGATACCACTGCTCTGCAACTTTCTTCCAGCCTTCTTCAGTGGAGGGGTACTGGAGGAGCTCCTCCTTGTATTCTTCGATGATGGCCTGCACCACTTCTCTGACCACAATGCTGATGGTGTTGGATGACACCCTCCAGCCATACTACATGCTCCTGTAGGAGGTCCCTGAGGCCAGGTGGTGCAGAGTGAGTGCCACCTTGAGCCCAGGCCCCAGGCTGGGCCGGAAACTGGTGTTTGCCTTGGTCAACCTGGGTTTCAGCCGCTGCATAACTTCGTCAAACATGGCTGGAGGCATCCTCATGAAGTTTTGGAATGCACGAGTGTCTTCGTTCCTGACCTCCACCATCACCTTGTTATACAGTCCGTACTCTGCTCTTCTGGCGAATCATCTTCGGATCCAGACTTTTTTTGGGTGTCTCCTTTTCTTCTTGCAGTAGAGTTCACAGAGCCTGCAGATGGCTTCGCACTGTTGCAGAACAATGGTGGCTGCCGAAAGGACTTTGTTACAATCCACGGTTGACATGACTGGATGCTGTGGAAGAGGAAGAGCCAGATGAAGGCTGCAGAGGTCTGCACCGCTGGGCTGCTGTTCTGAAAGTGAGATGCAGGCGAGTTGCTCCCCCTTTTTATAGGCAGTATAGGTTTTCCGCTTGGCATCCTCTAGGCATCCTCTAGGCATCCTCTAGACATCCTTAATATCTGAGATAGGTCCCCTCTGCGAACTTTTTTTCCATTTTAAATGCTTTGTTTCCGTTCTGCATCCGCTAGGCATCCATTCTGCATCCATTCCGCATTCTCCCTGCGTCCGGGCGGATGGAGTTCCGCGGATGCGTAGCAGACGCCTAGCGGATATAGCGGATGCGTAACGGATGCGTAACGGATGCCTAGCGGGTGCGTAGCGGATGCAGAACGGACGAACTGGATACATTTTCTGCGCAAAAGTTTTGGGCAGCCCAAAACTTTGGAAGCGGATGAAACGTCCATAAACGGATGCTGGACGGATAGAGAGGAAGCCAAATGGAGGCAGTGAGTACATCGCGTTTTATAACGGATGGCAAGGTTTTTTGTCCGTTTTACATCCTCTTTGCATCTGTTGGTTCAGTGTGACAGGGGCTTTACATTAAATCCCGAAATATCAGTCAATTAGGAAAAATGGAAGAACGGCAATATTTTCCAACAGAAGGAAACAGAGAGCCATTCTCTTCTGAGACTAAGGCTAAACAACCCAGGTTTCTGGCTCCATCCTATGGCCATTTGAGAAACCACACCTAATTAAAGTTTTGCATTTTCTAAAAGATACAGTTTTAAAATATTTATCCTGGTTTATATATTTCTAACCCAAATACCTGTTAGGTGACTTATATTCCTAAAAAGTAGCTTTATGTTAGATTTAGAAGGTCTGAGAAAGGCAGGATATGCAGTGGTCACACCATGGGAAGTTATAGAAGCCAAACCAAGTAAATACTTCTGCCCAACTGACTGAGCTGGTAGCTTTAACTAGAGCAGGGGTGGGCAAACTACAGGCTGCAAGCCACATCTGGCCTGTTGGTCTTTTTAATCAGGCCTGCCGAAGATTGGTACAGAATTTAAGGCCCTGTCACACTGCCCAACGGATGCAAAACGTATGTAAAAAGGACACAACGGACGAGCAAAATGTTCCATCCGTTGTTATCCGCTCTCAAAAGGGGCAAAAATTTGCATAACCAGAGCGGATAACACGGAAAGGAATGGATGCGGGGAGGACGCAGAGCGGATGCAGAGCGGATGCGGAACAGAAGCCCAGTGGATGGAAGCGGATGGGAGCGGATGGCACAACCGCTAGGCTTCCGGGGGACCTCAGCAAAGCGGATGTGGAACAGAAAGAGCGGATCGGATACAGCGAATGCACAGCGGATGAAGCGGATGCAGAGCGGAAGCCTAGCGGATGCACAGCGGAAGCCTAGCAGGTGCCTTGTGTTAATTGCACATGCAGGGGGGATGCATTGCGTAAGCCACGCGGATATAATGGAAGCAGCTCGCACGTGGCCAGCATTCGGAGGAAAGACTTGCTGCCGGATAAATCTAGTCCTTGCCTGCCCTGCCTGCATGCCTGCATGCCAGCCTTGCTGCCAGCCTTCCTGCCAGCCTGCCTCCAAGCCTCCTGGCCAGCCTCCCTGCCAGCCTTGCTCTCTGCCTGCCTTCCAGCCTTGCTGCCAGCCTGCCTTCCAGCCTCCCTGCCAGCCAGTCTGCCTGCTAGCCTTGGTGCCTGCCTGCCTGCCTTCCTGCCAGGCTTCTGCCAGCCTTGGTGCCAGGCTTCCTGCCAGCCTTGGTGCCAGCCTTCCTGCAAGTCTTGGTGCCTGCCAGCCTCCCTGCCAGCCAGCAACCCCACAACCATGGGGAAGAAGCGAAAGCCTCAGCAACCTGCCGCCATCCCTGGCAAGAGGGACAGGGCCACCCTCCCGCCCCCTGTCCCTGACTCTGCTTCTGCTGGGGCTTCTGCTGCTCGGGCTCGCTCTTCTGGTGCTGGAGTTCTGCTGAAGCTGCTCCTGGTGATGGTACTTCGGCTGGTGCTTACTCTGCTGAAGCTGCTCCTGGCGGTGGTGCTTCTGCTGGTGCTTACTCTGCTGAAGCGGTTCCTGGTCCTGCTGGTCCTGCTGGTCCTGCTCGTGCTCCTGGACTTGCTCATACTGCTCGTACTACTCGTGCTCCTGGTCTTGCTCGTCCTGCTCGTCCTGCTCATGCTCCTGGTCCTGCCCATCTTGCTGCTGCTGGTGGTGCTACTGCTGCTGCTGCTGCTGCTGATGATGATGATGATCCTGCTGGTGCTGCTGCTGCTGCTGATGATGATGATGATGCTGATGATGATCCTGCTGCTACTGCTGCTGCTGCTGATGATGATGATTATGATCCTGCTGCTGCTGCTGCTGCTGGTGTGGAGGAGCAGCCCCTACTACCTGGGAGCCCCTCTGATGAGGGCCCATCTGGTCCTGCCTAAGGGAGGAAGAGGCGTACGCGGGGACGGGAGAGGAGGCAATACTCCATTGAAGAAGAACATGAGGATGAGGTGCTCGAATGGCTGAGGGAGAACAAGTATCTATGGTGGAAGGGACACAGGCTTTATCGAGACACCAAAAGGAAGCAGGTTGCTTGGAGAGAGAAGGTGGAGAGCCTGGGCTACACTTCGGAGGTGCTCCTCGGCTGGTGGAAGCACATGCACACCTGGTACTGGAAGCTCCACCTTAAGAAATCTGGACAGGCCACAGTCAAGCTGACAGACAGAGAGACCTACGTGATGGCCAAGTGCAGCTTCTTGGAGTGTGAGATCCGCCACTGAGGAGCAGCACCTCTCACAGCCCTCTCTCTCAGGCAGCCCACAGAGAACCAGTCCTCTTCCGGCCAAGAGTCAGCTCCTGTGTCCAGGTAGGTATCTGTGGAGCATGCCAGGACGGAGACACCCCCCCCCAACAGCTGCACTCCCCGTGGCAGAGAGTGTGGAGGACCCCCTGATGCAGTGGGAGCAAGGAGAGGGCACTTCCACCAGAGAACAACCCACATCCGCCCCCAGCTCCACCTCCACAGAAAGCAGGCAGAGAGCCAGACTGGAGGGGCAGAGCCACACTGTCCTGCTGGAGATCAGGGACACCATCAGAAGCAGCATAGATCTCCTCTCTCAGCTGGTACACACCAACGTCCCATCCTCCAACCGCAAGCCCTTCCTCACCTACGTCAACCAGACCCTCATGAACATGTCGGAATCACAGTACCAGGTGATAAAGGACAGGATCACCGGTCTTCTTCACAACCCTCCAGACCCAGATGAACCTGCTCCCACCCAGTCCAGGCTTGCTCCTCCACCCCAGGTGATATCACTGCCCTTCCAAGGCTTTCCACAGGCCCTCACCTACCAAGGCTACGGCTACCAGGAGCTCCAGCAGCACAGGCAGCCCTTCCCAGTCCAGGCACAGGTACATCGGACGCCACCGGTGCCACCGATGCCACAGATGCCACCCACGCCTCACCTCGTTCAGCTTCAGACCAGACATCCCCACTATACTGCTCCTTCCTCCACCCCACAGTCAAGCCTGGCCTCAGAACATCTGTCATCGGTATTGGGGCTGACACCCCTTGTCCTGGAGGAAGGGGCTCTCAACATCACAGGACTGAGCCAGCTCTCTGAGAGCTTCCTCCACACACCGTCCCCTGTTGTCCTCCCGGGGCCAGGCACCCCAATGATGCCTCAGACCAGCACTCCAGCAGCAGCCACCTCCACAGCACCTGGACCCTTCACTTACTCTGCTGAAGCTGCTCCTGGTCCTGCTGGTCCTGCTGGTCCTGCTCATCCTGCTCGTGCTCCTGGATTTACTCGTCCTGCTCATGCTCCTGGTCTTGCTCATCCTCCTGGTCCTGCTCATGCTCCTGGTCCTGCTCGTGCTCCTGGTCTTGCTGGTGCTGCTGGTGCTTACTCTGCTGCTGCTGATCCTGGTCCTGCTGCTGCTGCTGCTGCTGCTGCTGGTGGTGGTGGTGCTGCTGTTGCTGTTGCTGCTGGTGCTGGTGCTGCTGCTGCTGATGATTCTGCTTCTGCTGCTGCTGCTGCTGATGATGATTATTATTATTATTATGATCCTGCTGGTGATGATGATGATGATGATGATCCTGCTGGTGCTGCTGCTGCTGCTGGTGTGGAGGAGCAGCCCCTACTACCTGGGATCCCCTCTGATGAGGGCCCATTTGGTCCTGCCAAAGGGAGGAAGAGGCGTATGCGACAACGGGAGAGGAGGCAATAGTCCATTGAGGAGGAATACGAGGATGAGGTGGTGGAGTGGCTGAGGGAGAATGACTATCTGTGGCGGAAGGGACACCGGCTGTACAGGGACACCAAAAAGAAGCAGGCTGCTTGGAGAGAGAAGGCGGAGAGTATGGGCTATGCTTCGGAGGTGCTCCTCGGCTGGTGGAAGCACATGCACACCTGGTACAGGAAGATGCACCTAAAGAAATCTGGCCAGGCCTCGGTTAAGCTGACGGACAGAGAGACCTACGTCATGGCCAGGTGCAGCTTCCTGGAGGGTGAGATCCGCCACCGAGGAGCACCAGGAGCTCCTCTCACTACCCTCTCTCTCCGGCAGCCTGCTGAGAGCCAGTCCTCTTCCAGCCGAGAGTCAGTCCCTGTCTCCAGGCAGGATTCTGTGGAGCGTGCCACAGTGGAGAACCTGCGGACAGGTGTTGTAACCATGGTGGAGCGCGTGGAGGACTCCCTGGTGTGGTGGGAGAAAGGAGACGTTGCGTCCACCACAGCCGTAGCCGCATCCACCCCCCCCCCCAGCTCCACCTCCACAGAAAGGCAGAGAGCCAGACAGCAGGAGGGGCAGAGCCACACTGTCCTCCTGGAGATCAGGGACACCATCCGCACCAGCATAGATCTCCTCTCTCAGCTGGTCCACACTGACTCCTCATCCTCCAACCGTAAGCCCTTCCTCACCTATGTCAACCAGACCCTCAGGAACATGGAAGAACCCCAGTACCAGGTGGTGAAGGACCGGATCACCGAGCTGCTTCACAACCCTCCAGATCCAGAGGAACCTGCTCCCACCCAGTCCAGGCCTGCTCCTCCACCCCAGGTGATGTCCCTCCCATTCCAAGGCTTCCCACAGGCTTCACCTACCAGGGCTATGGCTACCAGGAGGTTCAGAAGCACAGGCAGCAGCTGTTCCCAGTCCAGGCACAGAGTCATCGGGCGACACCATTGCCACCGGTTCCACTGATGCCACCGATGCCACCCACGCCAATGATGCCACCGACGACAGCGATGCCATCCATGCCAATGATGCCACCCACGACAGTCCTCACCCAGCTGCAGACCAGACAGCCCCACTACACTACTCCTTCCTCCACCCCACAGCCCAGCCCGGCCTCAGTACATCTGTCATCAGTACTGGGGCTGACACCCCATGGCATGGAGGAAGGACCTCTCAGCATCACGGGGCTGAGCCAGCTGTCCGAGACCTTTCTCAACACACCGTCACCTGTTGTCCTCTCGGGGCCCGGCACCCCAATGACACCTCAGACCAGCACTGCAGCAGCACCCACCTCCACAGCACCTGGACCCTTCACCCCTGAGACTGGACACACCTCCGAGTGACCGTGAAGACTGCCAGAGACTGGGTGTGGACTTTATTTGGACACTTGACTTGGGTCATTTTTCTGTTACAGCTTGTTGTTCAAAAAGTTTATCTTTGATTCACACATTTGCTTCATTTATTTTTTTTAATAAAGTCTTGGTGGAAACTTTTAGAATTGGTTTAAGCCTTTGCATGCTTGTGGGATGGGTTAAGATAACAGTGGGGTGGGCAGGGATACCTATGGGATGGGCAGGGATACCTGTGGGCTGGTATACCTTTGGGATGAATAATAGCTGTGGGATAGATAAACCTCCAGTGCAAGCATAGTGAGACTGTAGGGTCCACCCTCCCAGGTGCCACACCTATGGCCCTTTATTATCAATAATAATGTAATAATCATCCACACATGTCAACACAAACACAACTCTTTATTAAACGCCCTGTTCATTGTAGGCCCAACCAACATACATGGCCCAATCTCATCCGTGTGATGAGACAGGCTGAAGGAAGCACCTGTTAATCATCTACCATCCTGTCTTGCCACTCCACTGCTCCAGCTGGGGAGTTGCACCAGTGTTTCAGGTGGTTGCACTGTTTCTTCCCTTCACGTGAGGCTCTGTTGGGGCTTTGTACATCCTCAATGTCTATCAGGTTTTGCCCTTGCCTCCATTCCTCAGGCTCCATGTCCCCATTGCCTTGTTGGAGATCCACGAGCCTGTTCTGCAAGACTGGATAGCGGGTGCGCATGAGATTGTGCAGGATGAGGCAAGCTTCCACGATCCTCCTCACGGTCTCTGGGCAATGCTGCATGGTGGTGAGAAGTACCTGGAACCTGTTGGCCAGGATGCCAAAGGCGTTCTCCACCACCCGCCTTGCCCTGGCAGCCTGTAGTTGAAGATCCTCTCTTCACGGGTGAGGAGTCTGGAAGTGTAGGGCTTCATGAGGTAGGTTCTGAGGGAGAAGGTGTCATCCCCCACGATGAAGTAGGGCACATCTTGTGTGTCATTGGGAAGGGGGTCTGGAAGACAAGTTATTTACTGGCATTCAAACTAGTAAAAACCAGCAAGC
>BLBF01000019.1:2174767-2194452 GCA_015471245.1 Laticauda colubrina | reverse complement strand
ATGTGAACTGACAATAGGATATTCTACATGGACTTTGCTAACTGAATTTCCCTGAATGGACTGACTACATGGTAAATGAATATAGGACTGTTTTTGACTATGCTATAAACTTATACTGGAATAAAACATATTCTTGATAGCACAAGCGTATCTGTTATTTTTACTGTATGTTAATAAACATACAAGCTTAGCTCACTCATTTATCTGTGTGCCTATCTGACTAACGCTGCACATTCTGTTTAGATTGTCTACCTAACCCTGGTTGGGGAATCCAGGCTTAAGAAGAGGAAACCCGTGCCTACTTATTCAAGCCCTGGCAAGGTGAAGAAGGCCAGAACCAGCATCCCACCTCCTGGCACTGACTCTGAAGCTGCTGCTGATGTGGTGGACCAGCCCCAAGGCCCTCAAGCCCCTCAAAGTCCTGCTGCTGAAGGCCCTGCTGCTCAAGCCCCTGAAGGCCCTGCTACTGAAGCCCCTGAAGGCCCTGAACAATCTCCAGAAGGCCCTGATGCTGAAGCCCCTGAAGGCCCTAATGAAGCCCCTGGCAGAGGGAGGAAGAGGCAAGGGAAGGAGAAGGGAGAGAGGAAACAGTACACCCTTTCTGAGGAGCATGAGGATGAGGTGCTGGAATGGCTGAGGGAGAACGAGTACCTCTGGAGAAAGGGCCACAGACTGTATCGGGACACCAAGAAGAAGCAAGCAGCTTGGAGAGACAAGGCAGAGAGCCTGGGGTACACTTCAGACTTACTCCTTGGATGGTGGAAGCACATGCACACCTGGTATAGCAAGCTACACCTCAAGAAATCTGGGCATGCCACTGTCAAGCTCACTGACTGGGAGATGTACGTCATGGCCAAGTGCAGTTTCCTGGAGGGTGAGATCCACCACCAAGGAGCAGCCCCTCTGAGACCCCTCTCCCTCAGACAGCCCACAGACAGCCAGTCCTCTTCCAGCCAGGAGCCAGCTACCCTGTCCAGGCAGGTTTCTTCAGAGGGCCCCACAGCAGAGACCCCCCTGATAGCTACACTCCCCATGCCGGTGGACTTGGAGGATCCCATGGAGAATGATGCCCTGCTATCACAAATGGAGGAAGAAACAGCAGCCACCAGAACCCACCCCCAGCTCCAGAGGACGCAGGTAGAGAGGCTGATTTGTTTACTTGTTTACTTTATCTTTGCTTATTTAATACAGTCATAAAGTTTACCTAAGAAAGTTTATCTTTGCTTAAGACACTTAATACAGTTTACTTGGTTCATTTTGCTTATTTAATAAAGTCATAAAGTTTACCTAAGAAAGTTAATAAAGGTTATCTTTACTTAACACACTTAGTTTATTTGGTTCTTTTTTTTTACTTAATAAAGTGTTGGTGAAAACTTTGAAAAAATGGTTAAGCCTTTGCATGCTTGTGGGATAGATAAGGATAGTTGTGGTATAGATAAACCTCCAGTGCAACCATAGTGGGACCATATAGTCCACCATCCCAGCAATCCAGATTATTTTCTTCCCCTTTTTATAGCAAATATCGGTTGTCCACTTGGTGTCCTTTTACATACTCTAGACATACTGCAGACATCCTAAATATACGAGATACATCCCAGATACAAACATTTTCTCCATTTTGAATACTTTATATACAAGATGCATACACTTACATCCTTTCTATTTCCGTGCTACTAACACTGTGTAGACGTTCTGTGTACCTTTTGTTTCCTCCCTCTTTCCGTTTTCAGCTGCAGCGGATGTGAGTTGAGGGGATGGCCAGAGGATGCAGAGAGGATACAGTGGACATTTAACAGATGATAACAGACATAGAACGTTTGTTGCCCGTATATATCGCGGATGTACATCGTACGCAGTGGAAAGTTCGTCCGTTCACAAAGTTTTGTGCAGCTCAAAACTTCTTGTGTGGATGAAATTGCAGTGGACAGATGCTCGACGGTTAGAGTGTATGAAACACGTATGCAGTGAGTACACAACAGATGCATAGTGTTTTCCAACGGATGGCAAGCTTTTTTTAATGTTTTACATCCTCTTTGCATCCATAAGTGCAGTGGGACCGGGCCTATAAATATCCACAATCTGCTATTCCTGATTCTTGGACTGCGCAACCTGAGATTTTCTCAGTAGAAGAACTGGGATTTAAATTATTGTTCTGGAAACAAATGCCTCTAAACCAAAGCTGCATGGGGGGGGGGGGGGGAATACAACCACCATAGTTGTTCTCTCAATTAGAAATTTTCCTCAGAAGGTATTAGTAGCTACCCACTTTACCTGAAAGAAAGATTAGAAACAATAGGGACCTTGAACAATCCAACTACCAACACCTTACAAGAACTACCAACACCTTACTTTGTTCAGTGGACTCTGGTCCAGGGATGGGATTCAAATTTCTTAACAACCGGTTCTGTGGGTGTGACCTAATTTGTGAGTGTGGCTTGATGGTCATGTGACTGGATGGGCATGGCTTGCTGACTGGGTGTGGCTATGTGGTCATGTGACTGGGTGGGCATGGCTTGCTGACTGGGTGTGGCTGGATGGTCATGTGACTGGGTGGCATGGCTTGGCAGTCATGTGACTGGATGGGCATGGCCAAGCCAACATCACTGACTTCTTTGCCCAAATGAATGACCTATAAAAAGAAGATGTACAAAAAAGGTAATTTATTTTGTGCAGTTACTACTTAAATAAGAATAAAATAAGTACACAAAACAATAAGGGAGTTATACACAAGCACTTACATAAGAACGATAAAGTGCTGTGTCTTCATTGTCACTGACTTTTTTGCCCTAATGAATGACCTGCAGAAAGAAGATATTTTGTGAAATTTTTAATTTTGTGCACTTACTACTTAAATAAGAATAAAATAAGTACACAAAACAATCAAAAGGTGTACAATTACTTACATAACAGTGTTATTTGTCTTTAACTTTGAGATGTTTCCACAATGTTTTTTCATTGGCTCCCTCCTTGCTTGCACTTTTCTTAATCTTGACCCTTGGATCATTGGCTGTGTGATGGTGTGCTCTTAACCATTTTTTTAACAGTAGGAATAGGGCCCCATTCTTTTAGAGGTAGACCAATCACACTAATGATCATCAGGTTGGTTATGTTGGAAACAGGCAATTTCTCTGTTCTGAACATATGAGGTTCATTTTTGAGAAACCCTTTTTGCTTCTCCTGAACTTACAGCAATTGTTCTGACAATATCTTTAGCTATTTTAACATTGTGAGAAATTGCATAGTTCTTGGAATCTTTTAAAACATTTTCTGTGACATCTCCATAATCGATATTAATTTCATAATTAAAATGTTTCATAGTTATTATTGTATATTATTATTATATAGTATAGTTATTATTAAAGGCAAGTAATTGTTCTGCAGCTTCTGGCCATGGAATTATGACTTCTTCAATATTCCAGTAATCTGGCTCCAAAAAATGGAGAAATTTGTGGTGCCTTGCAATTGACTACCTATTTTAAATGTTCACAATCCATTAGTCTTTTCTTCAAATTTATTATGATACTTTTCAAAAGTCTTTCCCAGGGAAGTTCAACAAATTGATGATTTTGTACAAATTTAATATTTTTGAAGGTTTCTGAAGTAATTCCTCCATTAACCTTTTTTTCATATGGACCCTTTTCCTGTCTAGCATTTCAAATGCTTTAATTGTTCTCAGCACAAGTGTTTTGGCCTTGATGTCTATATTTCTTCCTTACAGTGCATTTGACATAAGAGAAATTTCATTTAGAATATTGATAATCAATGCCAAATCATTTAAAAATATATATATTTTCAAGACGGGCAGCCATACTGGAGTATTTTTCATTTGCATGAAAGTGCTGATGTAGCGTTGGATAAGCACGTCACACAGCTAGGGTTGACCTTAAACTATAGGCAGCCCATCATGGTCCCAAAACTCTACCAATTTTTACAATTTAAATTACAAATTGTTTGGATATTTCAAACAGTTCATTTTGGCTCTTACAGGATTTATGAAAAATACTGTGTATCTTGTCAAGAAATATTTTGAAATGATTCAGTTGCTTAATGTTCTTTATGAAGTCATCTAAAACAAGCTGGAGGCAATGGTTTAAGCAGTGCCATATTATGATGTTTGGGAAGTATTTTGCTATTCTAGTGCTCACTCCAGATTTTCTACCAAGCATAACACTGGCACCATCAGAGCAAAATCCATAGTAAACCCAACATTATGTTAACTTTCCAAAACTGAAGAACATATTGTCTCTGCAACTTGTTTTTCCAATTCAATAAGCTCAACAAAAATTGGTGGGTTATCTGAATCCTCAACTTTTATGAAAACTATCACAACTGGTTTGCGTTATAGCGTTGAGGCTTCGTCAATAATTAAACGTATTTTCAGGTTCTGTTCAATAGTGGTTGTAAACATTTCAGTTTTAATTTCTTTTGCAATGAAATCAACTATTTTCATTGCGGGTGACCGTGAATGCAATCCTACTCCCAGATCTACTCCAATTAAAGTTTGCAATTCTATTTGTCTTTCCATGTCTGAAAATGATTTACATGTTTGTGTCAGACTGTAAACTGTCAAAAATACTCTACAAGTAGTAGATAAATATTTGTCAGACATCTTACCTACTGATTTTGTTATAGCAGTGGGGTGAGGTAAGTGAGCGAGTGGTTACCATCAGGTGACTGGGTCAGGGGCATGGCCAGTCAGAAGTTGAACTGGTGCAAACTGGTTGAAAACCACCACTGAACTGGGATTATCCCCTTCATCTACTTTCACACAAAGCTTCTCCTGTTTAAAACCCAATCATATTTCCCTGCCAATTCCATGGGGGAGGGGCATGCTCCCTCAGGCAATTCCTTCACTGAAGAAGTAGTAGAAAAGAGATCTCCAAAATCAAGGCCCTGATTGTGACTCACAAGTGATGCTACATAGTTGTCCAGTAAAGCAGGATATATTGCACTGGTGGTCTCATGAGTAGGAGTCCCAGGGCTCATTGTTTGCAATTGGGAAAAATATTAACAGCGTGGATTGCACACTGGCTAACCTCAATTTGGGCTCATAAGCCCTGGATGCATTAAACCAGGGGTCTGCAATCCTGAACATTCAAAGAGCCATTTGGAACCTTTTCCTACAGAAAAAAAACCCACCAGGAACCACAAAATCTGGGTGGATGTGGCCAACTTGATGTCAGTCATTCCCACCCAGTCACATGACCCTCCCTAGCCACACCTACCCAGCCACAAAACCCTTCTCTCTCTTCCCCTCTCTTTATCTCTCTGCCACTCTCCCTTTTCCTCCCCCAGTATCTCTCTCTCCAAACTTCTTTGTATCTGTCTCTCTGTATCTCTCTCCCACTTTCTCTTCCCCCCTTTCTGTATCTCTCTCTGTTTCTTCCCTTCTGTTCCTCTCCCTATCTTCCCCTCTCTGTGTATCTCTCCCCCTCCCCCTCTTTCTGTATCTCTCTATATCTCTCTCTTTCTATGTGTTCTTCTCCCTATCTTCCCATCTCTCTCCTCCTCGGTCCTCTCCCCCTCTATATCTCTCTCTGTATCTCTCTCTCTCCCCCTCTCCCTACCTTCCCTCCTCTTCCCCTTTTCTGTGTATTATTCTCTGTGTGTCTCTCTGTGTCTATCTCCCTCCCCCCCCTCTGTATCACTCTCTCTTTGAAAGCTGTGGCTGGGCCAAGCCAGAAAGTTCTCCTTGGGGCGCTTTGCTACTCCATTTATTTCTTCTTTTTGGAAATCTGGGCTGGCAGAGGAATGAGCACCAGCTACGATGGAGGCTTCCCTTTGGGTGACCCTCCTCCCCCTCTTCAAGTGGCCACCTGTCTCACACATGCCTTTGCTGTGCTTTGGAATTTGCTTGAGAAGGGTCTCCCCACTTGTGCACACCTCCGGGCTCTGCCACAGTTAGCCAGGGGTCATGAGAGAAGAAGGAGGGGGAGCAGGAGAAGGGTCACCTGAAGGGAAACCTCTGCCGTGGCTGGCTCTCATTCCTTAGCTAGCCCAGATTTCCAAAAAGAAGAAATAAAAGGAGTAGCAAAACACTCCAAGGAGAGCTTACTGGCTTGGCCCAGCTGCAGATTGGCCCAGCTGCGGCTTTCTGAGAGAGAGAGAAGAGATGCAGAAACACACACGCAGAAAGAGCATGAGATACAGGGAAAGAGAGGGGGGAAGAGGGGGAGATCAGCTGACAGGTGTCTTTGGTGATGGCTTTCTCTGAGCCTGACTCCCAGGGTGGACATATGAGGTTCAGCAGGTCCAGCTCCCTTTTCCCACTGCTCTGAACCTCTTAAAGCCATGGCTGGGTGCTGCAGACCCATGCCCCTTTCCAACATCCCCTCCTCCCGGATCCTATTCCCATCCCGCTAGTCCTTATGTTAGCGAGGTCAGCATCAGTTGCTGCCTGGTCAGGCCAGTGTCTTGGGGCAGAGAGCAGGTTTTGTGCCTCTCCAAGAGACCAAGGCACACCCAACACTAACAAGGGCCGGAAGAAACTCCAGCAAGAGTGAGGTGCTGAGAATCAGCCCAAACCACTTCTCCATTCCCCACCATCACCTATACCTTCTCAGGCTAGGCGAGGGAGGGGAGGGGAGGGACCAGTCAGTGATGGGACAGGAAGCCTCAGCAGAGGGCCCAAAAAGCCGCATGTGGTTCCAGAGCTGCGGGTTGCTGATACCCACACTAAACTAAGAGCTAAGGCAGGTTCAGGAACCAACTCTTGGAAATGGGCAGCCTGTAATTTAAAGCAAAACCATGGCTATGAAGAATTTTGAGGGTTATGCATGCTTCAAACCTGACTGAAAGCTCACACCAAAGTTGACACCAAACCCCTGAAAATAATTGATATCGAAAATTGGGTACTATAAATTATTTCCAGAACTTTTGCTCTGGCTTTCATGGATTGAAAATTCTCCTTTTGAGATCCAAGATATACTTTTCTGATGCCTCTATCAATGTCTTCCCCTTTGCATCAGCAGTTTGATCAATGTTAGATCTTTTGCCCAAAAAAATGTGTGGGTTACCCACACATATTTTGGCAAAAATAGTGGATTGAGAGAAAATCTTCCTATCCTAAAAGAATGAAATATTTTGAGAAATATTAAAAAGGCAGAATATTATATTTCCCTAAAGGAGGAATTGAAAAATATGGTATTGGAGACAGAAACAGACAGCCCCCAACTTTCTTAATAGCTTCCAGCATATATTTTTTGCCCATTAAGAAAGACTGGGCCATCCTGGTAAAGTTTTTGGTACTGTTCCAAATTCTTCTATTACATGAATTAATATACTACCGGTTTCAATTGGATCTTCTATAATAAATGCCATATCATCTGCGAAGGCTTTCACTTTGTATTCTTCTTTTTTAATAATCAATCCTTTTATCTTCTGGTTCTGTCTGATTTGTGTCAATAGGACTTCTGCTGATAATATATATAATAGCGGGGCTAGTGGACATCCCTGTCTTACTCCTTTGCTTATATTCACACCATCTGTTTCTCCATTCAGTATCACTTGCAGTTTTAGTATTGTATATTGTTTGAATGTACTCTATAAATTTTTCACCAAATTGCATTCTACTAAGTTGTTTTATAAGAAATTGCCAATTTAAATTATCGAACGCTTTCTACACATCCAGAATTATCAATGCCATTGGTTTCTCTGAATGGGTCTCATAATATTCTAGGGGATCTGTTCTGTCTTTAAATTTCTGGCTGAACATAAAGACAATTAGATAAATTCTACAAAGGCTTCCATTTAATGTTTCTTCATTGGATTGTAATAGGCACCCTCAAGGTATAACTCACAGTTATGTTGAGATTCGTCTAATGTCCAATCTTTGCATAGTCATCTTCATAATGTGAAAATATGGTTATTTTCATCCCATAATGGTACAGCAAGGGATTCAGTACGTTGCTGGGTCCAGGCAAGGAAAGAACAAAGGCTTTCCCCAACCCAAATAGAGGTCAGTTCAGTAACCAATCAGGATTATAGATATACATGACATGAACTACATTTACCATGAGGCACTGATACATTTACCATGAGGCATTCCCTTAAGGGAACAGCTCCCAATTCCCAATTAACTATATACTGTCTGACCAGCATACTCCCCACCTGGAAGTATAAATTCCACTACCAACTAACTATGAACTAAAGTAAACAACTAAGATAAACAGTGAATAGTAATATAGCATCAAACAATGCAATAAGGTAGATACAAAGTATGCAAAGCTTTAGGTTCAATCTTCGAGTTCAGCCTTTCTCTGCAGCAATACTGGGTCAGTGACCGGTCTGGTGTATAGCTTCTTGGTGAAAGTCTGCTGGTCACTTATGACGGCTTTGTAGGGTAGACAGGTATTGTGGTGATTGTGATGACCCGTAGTCTCTCAAAATAACCCAAAACGTACATTAAAGTCCATCAAGGCCTTCAACTTAACTTCACTGTTTTATTAGGCACAGTTTAAAGTCACATAAGTAAATAATGAGGCAAAAAGAAAACCAAAACAAACCGCATTGACGAGAGTTCTGAAGCAAGCCAAGATAACTAATCATAAAGTCCAGGAAAATAACTGAGGAGAGTCCATGGGAACAACGCCAGCAAAAATAAACCTCTTTCAAAGTAAACACTAAATTGACTCCAGCAATTCTGACTGCACAGTTACAAACTTATATACATAGCTCCCAGCTGCAAACCACAAAGAGGATCATGGTAATCTCCTCTTGAGTAGACCTTGCTTCTCCCTGATCCTCTCCTCTCTGCATGATCTAGGATGGATAGGGGATGGGCCTGGATCCTCCTCTGATTGCTCAGCCGGCCTCTGTCCTTCCCCAGCCTCCTCCACCACTTCTGGAGCCACACCCCCACTCCCTGTTGGCTGTTCCTCCTCTTCCTCTGAGTCAGTCTCCACCAGGGGCATGACAGGTATCCTTGCTTCCAACAGTTCCAAAGTGTGTCAGAAAACCATTGGAATGGACATTGCAAAGACATTTTCCTGGGATAGGGCCTGCAGCCGATCGATGCAGACTATCCCTGTGATTCCCCATCCTAGTGCTGTCTTGAAGGCAAATGGGGAGCCTTTCATGCCTTTGACTACATCATTATGAACAAAAGCATCAGATTCTCCTAACAAGAGCAGAATCTCAGCTTCTGGATCTAGAGCAGGAAAACAATGAGCCAGGTGCTTCAGGTGAGGTATGTTGCTTGCTACCTCTGATGTTGCAATCTGGCTGCAGTCACATGGTATTCCATCCCATTCTAATACAGGCAGCGTGGGAACTGGGAACTCCCATCTAATGACTCTATACAGAGTCCAGTAGCTCTCCTCCCCGCCATGTGTTGTGGTATGGTGCACGTTGATGTTGTGAAGTGCGCGTCTTTCTTTTGAACAGCAAAGAGATAAAAGAATGTGGACTTGGCCAGCGAGTGATTGCTCTGATTATCCAGGATAACATACATCTTCACTGCTTCTTCTAGGCATCCGTCGGGGTAGACGTTGGCTAAATAGATCTGATGACATGAGCGAGGGGATAGTGTGTTATCGCACACTGCTGTGCAATTGACACTTGCCACTGGCTCTGGGTGTCTCTCTATAGTACGTTGAGGCTCCTTGGCCAAGGGAGGGTTATGAGTTGTCTGCTGTGATGGCTCAGGGTCTGGATGCAGAGCAACTAGGTGCTTGTTGCTATTGCATAAGTAACATTGCACCTTAGCTATGCAGTCTTTGGCCATGTGTTGCTTAGATTCACAACAGCTGTAGCAGAGTTTGTACTCCCTTATCAAAGCTTTCCTTAGGTGCAGACGTTTCTTTGCAAATGCCTGGAACCTATTCAGTGGGTGTCGAGAGTTGTATAATGGACGAATCTGGTCTTTCTGTGTTCTCGGATGTCTATCATGGGTTGTCCTTGATGGGTCTTCACCCATATTATGAATGGGTGAGGTAGCAATCTCCATTGTATGTCCAGCTGCAAGGTTCTTTTCTCTTGTGATTTGCGCTATACTCTTGAAAGGTGTAGAGTTTCGGTTGTGTTCTTTGTCAGTTGGGAGATAGCTGTTTCTGAGGCAAAGGTTTTGATAGCTGTTGCAGGACTTTGTTTGGCAGGCAACAAATTATTTGAGAAGGGCAAAGGGTGGTTTTCTGTTTTGGTTCGTGGCCAGGAAAGCATCAGACAAAACAAACCATTGTTCCAGTATCTCTTTGGGTAGTTTGGTAATGATTGCTTCTTGCATTATGAACTGGTCAATGCAAGCAAGTCCTGGTAAGTCATAACATTTTTTGACTGTTCGCAGCTGTGTAATAATGGTGGAAAATTAGTTCATTGATGCTGATATGCAGGAAACTGTCAAGTCGTTCTAAGAGCAAGTATTCCATCAATGTTGAATTGCCATACTTCTGGTCAAGCGCATCCCACAATTGTTTCAGAGCGGTGTCTGGGTTGCTTAGTAGGGATGAGTAAATGTCTTTCACTGTTTCAACAGACTGTGGTCCCAGCCATGCTAACAGAAATTTAAGTTCTCCAGGATGCAGCCTTTCTTGTTGAATGGTATACAGTAGGTATTCTCTGCCAGGCTTGTTGTTAAATTTATACACACCATTAGCTGCTACGTCCAGTTTTTCCCATTATGGTGACTGTTCTCTGTTTCCTCTCTGTGATGGCAAATCATTCCTTGGTGCAGCATTCTCATAGGCATGGCATTTTGGCTCAAAGGTATGTGTCGTAGATGGTTCGTGGTTCTCCTCAGAGTATTTCATGAGGAGATCATGATCTGTTAACACATACATGGGTAGTCTCTCTTACTGTCGGATATGGGTACCACATTTGTCTTGCCATACATCTGTATTAGAGTTGCCTTGAGGGTCTGAGGACCTCTTTTGTCTTTGGATTGAGTGTGCCAATTGTGGCTGCTTGCATACCTACCTGTTGAGAAATCCTTCTTGGATAATTTGGGCTTATTTGCTTGCCCAACAGATCATGAGACATTGAGGTAGGTTTGCTGTTTGGGGGAATGGAATCTCGAGTCTTACGTATTACAATGGCAATTTTTTGACCAATGTTTAGATCCTGTGGTTCTAATTCTTCTTTGATCCCTTGGTTTGCAACACTGCTAACTAATTGTGCCAGTTCCACCTGCTCATGTCATAGTGAGTACTCCTCATCCACATAGGCCTTGACACAATTATCTGGGCTCTCTCTTTCCAACTCTCCAAGGTTGAAGTTGAGGGAGGCGTTGTTGGCCACCTTCTGTAATGCTGCGGCCCATGCTGTCTTTGCTGCTGTCTCCCTTTGTCGTTTAAGCAATTCCAATTTGGCCTGAGCTTTGGCCATTTCTGCCTGTTGGCTGGCCTGAGCTTTGGACATTTCTGCCTGTTGGCTGGCCATTTCTTCTGCTTGAGCTGCTAGTGTCTCCTTCTGCCATGTCACCTCCTCTGTTGCATGATCTCTGTTGCAGATCTGCATTTGCGACTGCAGCTTCTATTTGAGCTGCTGCAGCTCATTCAGGATAACTCACTGCTTTAGAGGCTTTAGATGCGTCACTGTGATGGGAGGATGCTATGGAAGGATAGGAAGAGCTAGCAGCAGAGAATTGCTGTTAGATTCAAGAACCTGCTTGAGATCTAGCTGGCTTGGAATGGAGGATGGAACCTTTCTTAGTATGGTGGGAGGCCATGTGTGATCGAGGGGCTATGTTGGATGTGGCCCTCTTTCTTGATATTTCTTCCATCTCTAGTTTATTATGGAGTGCTGCCTGGAGGGAGCCTTTGCCTCTCTGAACGTAGTCCTCATGTTCCTTGTTTAACTCCTTGAAGCATTGTATGTGCTCTTGGAACTTTGAGTCACCCAGCCTTGTCTGGATGGATTTGAGGTTATTTTCGCTGTCTCTCCACCATGTGAGAAGGTCATCTAGCTCATTCTGCAATGTGCAGATTCTCTTGAGGGACAGCTTGTGTTTGGGGGTGTCATTGATCCTCAGCACCTCCGACCATGAGTCTGCATAATGGTGATACTGCCTGTTCCAATCTTTCCTCAAGCATGACTCCATGGCCTTGGTAGGCTTTCTTTGCTGTCTGAGGTTGTAGGCTTTCTGAGGTACCTCTGCTTTTTTGGAAGTTTGGACATCCAATTCTGGATTTTGGGAACCAAGCTCCACATTTATGTCAAGGGTGGGTGGAGGATTTGAGTTTTCTGGCACATCAGAGACATCTGACATGGCTAAAGATGCTGTTATGCTTTAAATTGGCAAAAGGTGAATTTTGGAAAATTTAGCCATTTTCCATGCAATTCCCCTTTTCTCCAATAGGGTGCGCTGAAATTAGGAGACTCCATTGAAATTCACTGGTCGGCCACTAGAGTGCGTTGTAAGCTCTGGAAGATGCTAGTGCAGTACACAGATTGGCCGCTAGAGTGTGTTGCGAGGTCTGGAATACGCTAGTGCAGTACACAGGTTGGCTGCTAGAGTGTGTTGCAAGGTTTGGAAAATGCTGGTGCAACACTGGTTGGCCACTAGGGTGTGTGTTGCGAGCTCTGGAAGATGCTGATGCAACACTGGTTGGCCACTAGGGTGTGTGTTGCAAGCTCTGGAAGATGCTGGTGCAACACTTCCTTAGAGTAGAATTTAGGTTGACTTCTTGCTAAATTTATCTAAGGATTTGTTTCTTCAGTTTGGAACAAAGATGTTAAGACATAGATGGGCAACTTCTTTTCGCTTTTTCAGAGACAGAATTCCTCTTGATTTCTAGGCAGTGTAGCAAAGGTATTTATGACTGGTTTCCAAGGGAATGGCCCATCTCCTTATATATGTAGATTCCCTCTTTAGGGTGTTGTTTTCACATGCAAAGTGACTAAAGGCATTAATGGCTCATTTCCATGGAGATGGCTCATTTCCTGCAATAAACTCAACTCCTTCCAGTGAAGAAATCTTTATGGCCACAAACTTTGTCTCCTCTTCTCTTTGTTTTAGTAACTCAAGAGCCAGGAGATAACACAGCTTCTTTACTCAAATCAGCCTCTTGCTTGCAAAAATAGTCAGAGGTTGCACACCAAGGATGCAGAGAGAGACAGAGATGGTGCTATTTGTTTGTGTCTTGCAAATGAGGGAATTTCTGGCTTTTTAAACTTTCTTGCTTAAGAGGAAGTCAGAATCAAGCTTCTTTTTCACTAATTTAAGAGGAAATCAGGTTCATCTTTTTACTGTCCATAGGAAATCAGATTAATCATCTTTTCATTGTCCATAGGATATCAGATTAAATCATATTTTCACTTTTCCATAGGAATTCAGATTAACAAATATTTTCACTGTTCTGTCTTTAACTTTCTGGCTGAATATAAAGACAGTTAGATAAATTCTACAAAGGCTTCCATACAAAGTTTCTTTATTGAATTGTAATAGGCATCCTCAAGGTATAACTCACAGTTATGTTGAGATTCATATAATTCCAATCTCTGCATAGTCATCTTCATGGTGTGAAAATATGGTTATCTTCATCCCATAATGGTACAGCAAGGGATCCAGTACACTGCTGGGTCCAGGCAAGGAAAGAACAAAGGCTTCCCCCAACCCAACTAGAAGTCAATTCAGTGACCAATCAGGATTACAGATGTGACTACATGACATGAACTACATTTCCCATGAGGCATTGACTACATTTACCATGAGGCATTCCCTGAAGGGGACAGCTCCCAATTCCCAATTAACTATATACTGTCTGACCAGCACAGGATCCATAATCAGTCTTGTATTGTCTTTTATCTGCCAGTTTGGGAGAAATCTATTTTGGTCAGGATGGATGATTTTGCTCAATATTATTTTTAATCTCTCTCAGATATTATTGTAGCCATAATCTTATAATCTACATTTAAAAGTGAAACCAGTCTGAATTTTTTAGTCTGCTAGAGATCTTAAGGCTAGGTCCCACTGGCCGATGGATGCAAAACGTATGCATAAAGGACACAGCGGATGAGCAAAATTTCAGGGGTGGCTCCATCCGTTGTCATCTGCTCAAAAAAGTGCCAAAAATTTGCATAAACAGAATGGAAAAGAACGGAAAACAATGGACGTGGGTAGTATGTAGCGGGGATGTTAAATGGATGTTCATAGGAAGCCTAGCGGATGACAGTGGATGGAAGTGGATGACACCTCTGAAGGGCTTCCGGGGGAGAATTGTGAAGCGGATGCATAGTGGAAGGGGCAGATGTGTAGCGGATGACGTGGATGCATCACGGACGCCAAGAGGAAGCAAAGGGGATGTCACGTGGATGTATATTGGATGCAAAGCGTTCACTGAGCATATGGGGAGTATGAATTGCGTCAGCTCTGTGGATATAAAAGGATGCAGCACGCATGCAGTCAGAATTCAGAGGAAGGACGTGCTGCCACATACATCTTCAAGGAACACCATGGTTCGTCAGTCAGGCAAGAAGAGGAAGCCCGTGCCTACTTGTTCCAGCCCTGGCAAGAAGGACAGAGCCAGCATCCCACCCCCTGTCACTACTCTGAAGATGCTGCTGCTGGTGCTGCTGGTGCTGGTGCTGCTACTGCTACTGCTGCTGCTGCTGCTGCTGCTGCTGCTGCTGCTGCTGATGATGATGATGATGATGCTGCTGCTATGGTGGACCAGCCCCAAGACCCTCAAAGCCCTGCTGCTGAAGGCCCTGCTGCTCAAGCCCCTGAAGGCCCTGCTGCTGAAGGCCCTGCCAGAGGGAGGAAGAGGCAAGGGAAGGAGAAGGGAGAGAGGAAACAGTACACCCTTTCTGAGGAGCATGAGGATGAGGTGCTGGAATGGCTGAGGGAGAACAAGTACCTCTGGAGAAAGGGCCACAGACGGTATCGGGACACCAAGAAGAAGCAGGCAGCTTGGAGAGACAAGGCAGAGAGCCGGGGGTACACTTCAGACCTACTCCTTGGATGGTGGAAGCACATGCACACCTGGTATGGCAAGCTACACCTCAAGAAATCCGGGCAGGCCACTGTCAAGCTCACTGACTGGGAGATGTACGTCATGGCCAAGTGCAGTTTCCTAGAGGTTGAGATCCACCACCAAGGAGCAGCCCCTCTGAGACCCCTCTCCCTCAGACAGCCCACAGACAGCCAGTCCTCTTCCAGCCAGGAGCCAGCGAGCCTGTCCAGGCAGGTGTCTTCAGAAGGGCCCATGGCAGAGACCCCCACCCCGACAGCTGCACTCCCCATGCTGGAGGACTTGGAGGATCCCCATCACAAATGGAGGAAGAAGCAGCAGCCACCAGAGACCCACCCACCCCCACCCCCACCCCCAGCTCCACAGGATGCAGACAGAGAGGCAGACTGGAGGGCCAGAACCACAGTGTCCTGTTAGAGATCAGGCATACAATGAATACCAGCACAGAACTTCTCTCTCAGCTGGTTCACTTGGGCTGAGGATCCTCGGGCTGCCACACCTTCATCACCTACGTGAGCCACACCCTCAGGGACCTGCCCGAGACCCAGTACCAGGTGATGAAGGAGAAGATAAGAACACTTATGCACAACCCTCAAGGCCCGGCTGAAGCTGTTCCTACTCAGTCCAGGTCTGCTCCTCCACCCCAGGCGATGTCACAGCCCTTCCACGGCTTTCAACAGCCCCTCATCTACCAAGGCTACGATTACCAGGACTTCCCACAGCAAAAACAGACCTTCCCAGTCCAGGCCCAGGTTCATCGCATGCCACAGACGCCACACCTCACCCAGCTGCAGACCAGACAGCCCCACTACACTCCTCCTTCCTCCACCCCACAGCCAAGCCCGTCAACAGACAATGTGTCATCAGTCTTGTGCCTCACATCTCAAGTCCTTGATGAAGGGCCTCTCAACCTCACGGTACTGAGTCAGCTCTCAGAGAGCTTCCTGAACACACCATCCCCTGTTGTACTCTCAGGGCCAAGCACCCCAATGGCGCCTCAGACCAGCACTCACCACAGTCCCTGCCTGCTTAACAGCTGAGACCATGGACATGACTCAGAGTGACTGAGAATAGTGTCAGAGACTGAGTTATTTACTTGTTTGGTTTATCTTTGCTTAAGACACTTGGTTCATTTTTTTACCTTAGTGAAGTGTTGGTGAAAACTTTTAACAAATGGTTAAGCCTTTGCATGCTTGTGGGATAGATAAGGATAGTTGTGGGATAGATAAACCTCCAGTGCAAGCATAGTGGGACTGTATGGTCCACCATCCCAGGTGCCACATCTATGGCCCTTTATTATCAATAATAATGTAATAATCATCCACACATGTCAACACAAACACAACTCTTTATTAAACGCCCTGTTCATTGTAGGCCCATCCAACATACATCGCCCAATCTCATCCGTGTGATGAGACAGGCTGAAGGAAGCACCCATTAATCATCTATCATCCTGTCTTGCCACTCCACTGCTCCAGCTGGGGAGTTGCACCAGTGTTTCAGGAGGTTGCACTGCTTCTTCCCTTCACGTGAGGCTCTGTTGGGGCCTTGCACATCCTCAGTGTCTATTAGGTTTTGCCCTTGCCTCCATTCCCCAGGCTCTATGTCCCCATTGCCTTGTTGGAGGTCCATGAGCCTGTTCTGCAAGACTGGGTAGCGGGTGCGCATGAGATTGTGCAGGATGCAGCAAGTTTCCAACATTCCTCTTCACGGTCTCTGGGCGATGCTGCATGGTGGCGAGAAGTATCTGGAACCTGTTGGCCAGGATGCCAAAGGCGTTCTCCACCACCCGTCTTGCCTTGGACAGCCTGTAGTTGAAGATTCTCTCTTCACGGGTAAGGTATCTTGAAGTGTACGGCTTCATGAGGTAGGTTCTGAGGGAGAAGGTGTCATCACCAATGATGAAATAGGGCACATCTTGTGTGTCGTTGGGTAGGGGGTCTGGATCTGGAAAACCCATGATGAGGTTGCGTTCCAGCCCATCCTTGAGGTCACTTGCATTGTATACCTGGCTATCTGAAGCTGACCCGTTGCCTGATGCATCGATGTAAATGAACTTGTAGTCAGCATCAACCATGGCAAAGAGGATGATACTGAAGAAGCCCTTGTAGTTGAAATAAGTGGACCCTGAGTTGGCTGGAGCTTTGCAGGCCACGTGCTTCCCATCTATGGCTCCAACGGTGTGGGGAAAGTTCCACCTCTGATACCACTCTTCTGCAAGTTTCCTCCAGCCTTGTTCAGTGGTTGGGCACTTGAGGAGCTCCTCCCACGTATTCTTCGATGATGGCCTGCACCACTTCTCTGACCACTTTGCTGATGCTGTTGTGTGCCACCCCCCAGCCGTACTGCATGTTTCTGTATGTGGTTCCAGAGGCCAGGTGCCTCACAGTCAGTCCATGGTTCAGGTTGGCACAGAAGTTGGTGCTCTGCTTGGTCAACCTGGGTCTCAGATGCTCTACAAGTTCGTTAAACATTGCTGGTGGCATCCTCATAAAGTGCTGGAATGCATGAGTGTCTTCATTCCTCAGCTCCACCATCAACTGGTCATAGAGTCCAAACTCTATTCTTCTTATGATCCATCCTCGGACCCACACAGCTCTTGGACATCTCCTTCTTCTCCTTCTGTATAAAAGGTGAAACAGTCTGAATAGGTTTTGGTTCTGGTGATGAATGATCTCAGCTACCATACGGACTGTGTCATGATCCATGGTGGACAACAATTGATGATGTGGAAGACCAAGACCAAGGGTGAAGAGGTCTGTACACCATGGCTGCTGGACTCATACTGAGATCCAGATGATTTCCTCCCCCTTTTTATAGAAAATATCGGTTTTCCATTAGGTGTCCTTCTACATACTCTAGACATACTGCAGACATCCTAAATATACGAGATACATCCCAGATACAAACGTTTTGTCCATTTTGAATACTTTATATACAAAATGCATACGCTTACATCCTTTCTATTTCCGTGCTACTAACACTGTGTAGACGTTCTGTGTACCTTTTGTTTCCTCCCTCTTTCTGTTTTCAGCTGCAGCGGATGTGAGTTGAGGGGATGGCCAGAGGATGCAGAGAGGATACAGTGGACGTTTAATGGATGATAACAGACATAGAATGTTTGTTGCCCGTATATGCCGTGGATGTACATCGTACGCGGTGGAAAGTTCATCCGCTCACAAAGTTTTGTGCAGCTCAAAACTTCTTGCGTGGATGAAATCTCAGTGGACGGATGCTCCAGCATATGAAATACGTATGCAGTGAGTACACAATGGATGCAGGCGTTTTCCAATGGATGGCAAGCTTTTTTTAACGTTTTACATTCTCTTTGCATCCGTTAGTGCAGTGGGACAGCATCTGAGACCCAGGTTGACCAAGCAGAGCACCAACTTCTGTGCCAACCTGAACCATGGACTGACAGATATAGATATAAGAGTTATAAGCACCTCTGTCCATGTCTTTGGTATTTTTGCCTACTTAGATGTATCATTCCAAAAATCTAACATTATTTCTTCTAAAGGCTTCTGACTTTCTTGTATAACTCTGCTGGAATTCCACCCAGCTCCGGGGTTTTATTGGGTTTTTTTTGTTTTCCAATTGCATCTTTCAGCTCTTTCATGGTAATTTTATTGTTCAACATTTCCCTTGCAGTGTCTGATATTATGGGTAAATCCCTATTTTTTAAATATTGTATAATATCCTCTTCTGGGACTTCTTCCTGGGTGTGTAAACTGGAAAAGAACTTCTGGGTAATGATTTTCTTTTTATCTATCTGGTAGCATGGACTCCCATTCTCATCTTGCAGCACATGTTTTATTTTTTTTCCCTGTTCCTTTTTCAATTTATGTGCCAGCCACCTCCCTGGTTTGTTTGCATTCTCGAAATATTTTTTTTTCACCAATTTGAATTTCCAGGCCAATTCCTCTTGTAATTTTATATTCATTTCGTGTTTCACTATATCTCTTCTAGGACTTACTTCATAAGAGGATACATGTTTTTGATGCATATTGCGTTCACTCCTCTAAAGTCAACATACAATATCAACCCATTTTTCTTCTTGAACAACACGAGGGCAGCTAGTCTTGATTTGGCAGGCAAAATAAAACCTTGTTCCAAATTGCTGCCAATGTATTTTCTAAATTCAGTCATTTCAGCAGGCGTCATGGAATACATCTTTGGTTTTGCTAATTTTGTCCTAGGCTCTAATTCTATGGCGCAATCAGTGGCTTGATGGGAAAGTAAGACACTGCACTCTTCTTCACTGAATGCTTCAGCCAAATCTTGGTATTGGTCAGGTACCTGGGGTTATCTGGGAAAAGGTGGTATGCCATGGATGCTGGCTCAGGCTCTGGGTTCAAGCTGACTGGTGGCTTTGTAGTGGGTGGAAGATGGGGCAATGGGCCCAGTCCAATGAGGATTTTTCTGAATCCATCCTCCCATTTGATCATCAAGGCCCATTTGTCTAGCCAAGCAAGTCCCAATATGATTGATTCTGACATCTTGGAAGCCACTATGAGTTCACGATGGGGCCCTAATTCAGGGGTGGGCAAACTTTTTGGTTCAGAGCCCTCATTGACTTTTAAAATTTGAGAAACAGGCTGGGTCAGCACAAGATACAATACTTATAAAAAACTTGTGCCTCTGTATGATCACTGATCTGTTAAATAAATCGACTCCCTGTGTTTTTCTTTTCAGGGATTTCATAGCCAAAAACTCCTCCGTGATCTCAAACTTTTCATTAATCACTCTGATAAAAATTAAAAGCTGAGAGGTGTCCTT
>BLBF01000019.1:2139508-2169767 GCA_015471245.1 Laticauda colubrina | reverse complement strand
TGACACTATAAAATGAATGCACAAAACTGATGAACCAACCGATACACTGGAAGTATATATGAGAGTAGATGTTTTTAATGTTTTGTATGTTTGTCTGTTTGTAGAAAATTAATAAAAACTTAAAAAAAAAAAAAAAGTATTTAGGCGTCCATTCTTTATTAAACACCCAGCACTCACTATTGACTTCTTTTCTTTGACATTGCTGCAGATGGGTTCTGATCTGACCAGTAGAGGAAGAGCAATAATTGGAAATGGCTCGGGGTCCACAAAATCAAGTCACTGCACCTAATGTGCCACCTGGTGTTGAAATGCCTGTCATTACAAGTCAAAATCAAATGAATGCAATCATTCAATCATTCACATCAAACCTTAATTCTGTACCCATCTTTGGTGGGCCGGAATTAAAAAGACCAACGGGCCTGATGTGGCCCATGGGCCATAGTTTGCCCACCCCTGCCCTAATTCCATCTTGATCAATTCAGTCATCTGAGTGGCTGGGGCCACCCCAATTAAGGTTCCATCCACTTGCTCAAATCTGATTGGCTGTTTTAGCAGGTTAGTCTTTATGCCCAATTGTTCAACGATGGGGAGTCTAATAAGACATCTAGAACACCCAGTATCAGTGACAGCTTCTAACTCCCTGGCCTCCCCCCTGTTTGGTACCACTAACTTGACCTTGACTATAAAAGGTATGATGGGATCACTCACCATTGGGTCATCTTTGCAGGTCTGGTTCTCAGGGAAATGGTGGCAGTCTTGGTGGTCCCTTGTTCCCATCTGCTCAGAGGAGGCTTTCCCAGCTGTGTTTAGCAAACTTGCCCCTGGCCGGAGGTCTTTCTTGATTCTTTCGACCTCTAACAGATGGATCTTGGGAAATAAATGTAAGGCATCCAGAAAGTATCCATGATATCAATCATTCTGAGACATTCCTCTCCAATTGATTTATTTAGAAAGAGATCTGGCATGTCAAAGGCAATTTCCCAAGTGAAATTATTTTCGCGTGTTACACAGAATCCACCTTAGCTCCTCCCTTCTCTCCTCCCACTTCTACACTTCATAAATCACGAGAACCAAATTAACTGCACCTGGAATTTCTTAATATGACATACAGAATAACCCTGAACTTTTCAACTCCTCCAACTTTCTTTAAAAAAATGTGGCAGCTGAATTTTAAAGCTGACAGTCGATTCTAACATATCTAATAGAAAGATTTCTAGTTTAAATTGGATCTTTTGTTTTGTTAACTCCTCTAACCATGCTTGAATATTGAGCCAACACTTTCGTACTTGGGGACGTGTCCACCACATGTGAAAATATGTTCCCTGGCTGTGGTTGCACTTCCAACATTTGGCTGACCGATTGAGGAACATTTTGACCAGTCTCGCTGGTAGAAAGTGCTACCAATAAAACATTTTATAAATGTTCTCCTTATATGAGACCAATAGCATTTATTTGTAGTTTATTTGCCATAATCATTCCCATTGATCCAAATCAATGGTATGACCGAAATTTTTGGCCCACGTTATCATGTTCTCTTTAACCGTCTCCTCCTCCATTTTGAATTCCAATCAGTAGTTATATACTTTAGTGATCATCTTTTTTTCACCTCCCTGTAGTATTTTGTCTAATTCCTGAAAGGTGGTATAAAATCCAAATTGTTCCTTATCTTTTTTGTATCTTGTTTGAATATGAATGTTAAGGCCACCAATCTATCTCAATTCCTTGTAGTTTTAATTGGTTCTGTATTTTTAGTTCTCCTTCATCCGTTATAAGTTCTTTATATTTTATTGTTTTGTTCAACTCTATGGCATTGAGGTATATTAGTGCCTTCATTGGTGATAGCCAGGGAAGTATTTTCACATAGTGGTTCCTTTTAATTTTTTTCCATATGTGTAACAAAGCATTTCTTACCCAGTGTCTTTGGAAATAATTATAACATCTGTTTTTCCCACCCCAAAGGAATGCATGCCAGCCAAGCTGTAGGTCGAAGCCTTCTATTGTTAGAAGATTGCCCCAATCCTTAATCCAAGTACTAGCCACAACCTGGTAATATAACTCAAATTCCAGGAGGGCAAAGCCTCCCTTACTTCTTCTATCCTGCATTTATTTGTATTTTATTCTGGCTTTTTTCTTTTGCCAGATAAATTTGGTAATTCTTTTATTAAGGTCTTCAAAGAATTTCTTTCCTAGCTTGACTGGCATGGTTTGGAATAGGTACAATAGTTTGGGTAACACATTAGTTTTAATAAACATTATCCTTCCCATCAATGAGAGTTGTATATTTACCCATCCATCTAAATCTTTCTGTATCTGGGCCATCAGTTTATCATAATTGTCTGTCTTGATTGTTTTGCCATTAGCCAGATCCCCAAATATTTTACTCTCTTTGTTATCTGAATCCCTAATTCCTTCATCAATTCCTCGTTTTGCCTTCTGGTACAATTTTTGGTTATTATTTTAGTCTTTTCTTTGTTGGTTTTGAGCCCCACCTTTCCAAACGACTATCTCTTGCATTAAGTTTTTACTTGCCTCTTTGGGATCTTCCATTATGAAGACCATATCATCAGCGAAAGCTTGTAACTTGTATGTTTTTTTTTTGATGGTCAGTCCTTGGATGCCTTGATTTTTCCTTATTTGAGTCAACAATACCTCTGCCGATAATATATATAATAGTGGGGCAACAGACACCCCTGTCTCACTCCTTTGCTTAGTTTTAGATTGTCTGTGGTTTCTCCATTAATCACTACTTTTGCGTTTTGTGTCATGTATATTGTTTTGATTAGTCCGATAATTTTTTTGCCAAATTTCATCTTGAATCAATAAAAAATTGCCAATGTAAATTATCAAACACCTTCTGGGCAACCAAAAACATTAGTGCCATCAATTTATTGGAATAAATCTCAAAAAACTCTAAGACATCCAATATTATTCTTGTGTTTTTTATATATATCTATTTGGGAGAAACCCATTCTGATCTGGATGAATGATATCATTTAATATGTTTTTTAGTCTTTCAGACATTATTGCAGCTAAAATTTTATAATCCACATTCAGGAGTGAGATAGGTCTGTAATTCTTAATTTGGTGAGGGTCAGTTTGTTCTTTGGGGATAAGGGTTATAAATCTTCTGTCCGTGTTTGGGATATTTTTGCTTGTTCTAGGGCCACGTTGTACAGCTCCACCAATAAGTCCCCCAATGAATCTTGAAATTCCTTACAGAATTCTGTGAGTATTCCTTCTGGTCCTGGTTTTATTAGTTTTTTGTCTTCCAACTGCATTTTTTACTTCTTTTGCAGTTATTCTATGTGACAGAACCAAGGCCTTTAGGTCTGGTGATGGGGCAAGATACAGTGTTGCCAGAGCTAATATGAAGAAAGGTATTTGGAAGGCCAAGACTGATTATAAGAGGAAGATTGAGGATAATTTTTACAGCAATAACATGAATGTGGTGAGGGATTCAACAAATTACCAACCATCAACTGACCAATGTCATCTCTGCTGAAGGAGATGCTTCATTGGCAGAGGAACTGAATCATTTCTTTACTTGCTTTGAAGTGCAGACATCAGATAAAATACAACCACCAGCCAATTGTAACCCCCACCTCACTGTGGAGGAACAGGACGTGAGGAGCATTCTGAGGGCTGTGGACCCTAGAAAGGCTGCCGGCCCTGATGGTATCTCTGGCCGAGTGCTTAAAGTCTGTGCTGATCAGTTGGCTGGAGTCTTTACCAGGATCTTCAATCAGTCTTTATCCCAGTCCACTGTTCCATCTTTGAAGGCTTCCACGATTGTTCTGCTGTCAGAGAAGTTCCCTATCAATTACCTTGATGATTACAGAACAGTGGTACTCACTCCTATCATTATGAAGTACTTTGAGAAATTGGTCTGCCAGCACATCATCTCTGGTCTTCTGCATACATTTGATAAACACCAGTTTGCATACAAAAAAAAAAAAAAGATCTACAGAGGACACTATAGCCATCACTCTTCACATTGCTCTGATTCATCTGGAACAGTGGAGGGGGGGGGTCTGTGAGGATGCTTTTTGTGGATTTTAGTTCTGTGTTTAACACAATTCTTCCACATAGACTAGTGTCTAAACTTCTGAACCTTGGGCTTTCTAATTCAATCTGCTTTTGGATTATGGATTTCCTGTCTGGCTGCTCACAGAGGGTCAGATTAGATAATCATATTGCTTGTTGAGTCCCTTACTCTATACTCTTTATGTGCATGACTGTATTCCCATTCACACTGGAAATACTATTGCTAAATTTGCAGATGATACAACAATGATGGGACTTATTTCTGGTGGGGATGAGTCTGCCTTCCAAGATGAGGTGGACTGGTTGCTTTTATGGTGTGGAGACAATAACTTAGTCCTCAACACCAATAAGACCAAGGAGCTTATAGTGGATTATAGAGGAACAGATCAGATATCCAGCTATTGCTTATCAATGGAGACTGAGTGGAGCAAGTGGCCAGTTTTAAGCTTCTGGGTGTTACCCTAAAAGAGGACCTGACTTGGGATGCCCACATTGCAGCCCTGGTCAAAAGGGCCCAGCAGAGATTATACTACCTGAGACTTCTCAGAAAACAACTGAATGAAAAACTGCTGGTGACTTCTACTGCTGCACCATAGAAAACATTTTAACATACTGCATCTCTGTATGTTTTGCCAATTGCACAGTGGCAGATAGGAAAGCACTCCAGAGGGTTAATGTCATTGCCCAGAAGATCATTGGTTGCCCTCTCCCCTCTTTGGAAGAGCTTTATAGCTCCCGCTGCCTTGAGAAAGTTCAAAACATTCTCAAAGATCCATCTCATCCTGGGAACCCTTTTTTTGAACTATTACCATCTGGCAGATGGTAATAAAAACAAGGACAAATAGGCTGAAAAACAGCTTCTGTCCCAGGGCAGCAGCTCTTTTGAATTCTGCTGTATAGTGCAGTGTTGTTATGGTGTCGGGGGGGTTTGGTTCAATGTGTGAAGGGTAAAGGATATGTGTTTGTGTTTATTTTCATGGTCATTGTCATGATATGCGCTGAAGATGGTGTTTGAATTCATTGAACGAGGTGCAATGACAATAAAGTAAACTAAAATTCTATCATTTAACATATCCTGATCAGTTTTCATTATAGTGGATAAGTTCATATCCTCAAAGTATTGTATAATATTCTCATCTGGGATTTTTTTTTTTCATATAGATAAACAAAAAAAAATTGGGCTATTGGAGGTTTTTTTGGTCAATTTGTGAGCATAGTATTCCGTTATCATCCTGTTGGGATATTATAATTTTTTCTCCTGTTCTTTCTTTAATTTATATGAAAGCCATCTCCCAGGCTTGTTTGTGTTCTCAAAGTAATTTTGTTTTACTAATTTCAACTTCCTGGCCATTTCTACTTGTAGATTTAAATTTATTTCATGTTTCACTAAATTTAATTCTCTTTTAATTAATTAATTACTCAAGTCTTTTTGCAATTTGGCTTCCAGATTTTTCAATTTCTCCTGTCTTGTGATTTGTAGCTTCTTCCTATCTTTATTTATTTATTTATTGCTGTATAAGCAATTATGAGACCCCTCATATAGGCCTTTGTTGTATCCCACAAATTTTGGATCATTGGATCTATTGATTCCCAGAAATAGCTCTAATTCCTTCTTTATCATTTGGGTGTATTCTTTGTCCTTCAATAAGGTCTTATTAAAAGTCCATCTGCCTATCTTTTTCTTTCCTCTCAACTTGATTTTAATTGGATTATGATTGGCCCAGGTGTTTGGCAATATTTCCACTGTTGCTACTTTTTACAATAATTCTGGGTCCATCCAGATCATGTCAATCCAGGATCATGATTTGTGTGGGTTAGAAAAGAAAATTCAATTCTCAGGCTAATCTATCAAAAGTTATTGGAAATGTTCTCCTTTTTGTTATTTTTGCTGCTTTTATAGTCCTTTTCTATATTTGACACTGCATTGTAGACCCCTGCTATGCATATGTTCATTATTTCAGTCTCTATAGTTTTCTTGTGGAGCTTGCAGTAGAACTCCATTTGGTTACTCTTTGGAGCATAAATTGCTGCCAACAGTGTCTTTTTTCCTTCTATTGTTATTTCTATAAGGAGTATTTAGTATTTTTAGTTTTTATTTGATTTGTCAATTGCTTACAGGATACAGGTTTAAGAATAAATATAGCTTTGAATATATGAGATAGATATTTATAAGAAAAATAAAAAAATATAGGACAAAGACAGTAGGCACGATTGGTAGCCACAAAAAGTGCCCCAAATTTGCATAAACAGAATGGAAAACAACGGAAAGGAATGGACGGGGGTAGTACGTAGCAAGGATGTTAAGCGGATGTTCGTAGGAAGCCTACGGATGAGAGCAGATGGAAGTGGATGGCACATCCAAAGGGCTTCCGGGGGAGAATTGCAAAGCGGACGCATAGCGGAAGGAGCGGATGCATAGAGGATGACGTGGATGCATCACGGACGCCTATAGGATGCATAGCGGATGCAAGGCGTTCACTGCGCATGCTGGGAGGATGAATTGCATCAGCTCCATGGATATAAAAGGATGCAGCTCACAAGCAGTCAGTAATCAGAGGAAAGACGTGCTGCCACAGACATCTTCGAATAACACCATGGTTCATCAGTCAGGGAAGAAGAGGAAGCCTGTGCCTACTCCTGCCAGCCCTGGCAAGAAGGACAGAATCACCACCCCACTCCCTAGCATTGACTCTGAAGCTGCTGGTGCTTCTGCTGCTGGTGGTGCTGCTGCTGGTGGTGCTGCTGCTGCTGGTGGTGGTGGTGGTGCTTCTCCTGCTGGTGCTGCTGGTGATTCTCCTACTGCTGCTGCTGGTGCTGCTGCTGTGGTGGACCAGCCCCAAGCCCCTCAAAGCCCTGCTGCTCAAGCCCCTGAAGGCCCTGCTGCTCAAGCCCCTGCCAGAGGGAGGAAGAGGCAAGGCAAGGAGAAGGGAGAGAGGAAACAGTACACCATTTCCAAGGAGCATGAGGATGAGGTGCTGGAATGGCTGAGGGAGAACGAGTACTTGTGGAGAAAGGGCCACAGACTCTATTGCGACATCAAGAAAAAACAGGCAGCTTGGATAGAGAAGGCAGAGAGCCTGGGCTACACTTCAGACCTACTCCTTGGATGGTGGAAGCACATGCACACCTGGTATGACAAGCTACACCTGAATAAATCTGGCCAGGCTGCTGTCAAGCTCACTGACTGGGAGATGTACGTCATGGCCAAGTGCAGTTTCCTGGAGGGTGAGATCCACCACCAAGGAGCAGCCCCTCTGAGACCCTTCTCCCTCAGACAGCCCACAGACAGCCAGTCCTCTTCCAGCCAGGAGACAGCTGCCCTGTCCAAGCAGGTGTCTTCGGAGGGCCGCATGGCAGAGAACCCCCCGACAGCTGGACTCCCCATGCCAGAGGACATGGAGGATCCCACGTCACAAATGGAGGAAGAAGCAGCAGCCACCAGAGACCAACCCACCCCCACCTCCACCTCCACAGAAAGCAGACAGAGAGGCAGAGGCAGACTGGATGGCCAGAGCCACACTGTCCTGCTGGAGATCAGGGATACAATCAAAACCAGCACAGATCTTCTCTCTCAGCTGGTCCACAGCGACATACCATCCTCGAACTGCAAGCCCTTCATCACATATGTGAGCCAGACCCTCATGGATCTGCTTGAGGCCCAGTACCAGATGATGAAGCAGAAGATCACAGCACTTCTGCACAGCCCTCCAGGCCCAGCTAAAGCTATTCCTACCCAGTCCAGGTCTGCTCCTCCACCCCAGGCGATCTCACAGCCTTTCCACGGCTTTCAACAGCCCCTCACCTACCAAGACTATGAGTACCAGGACTTCCTTATGGGGGAAGTTCCATCTCTGATACCACTGTTCTGCAACTTTCCTCCAGCCTTCTTCAGTGGTGGGACACTGAAGGAGCTCCTCCACATATTCTTCGATGATGGCCTGCACCACTTCTCTGACCACTTTGCTGATGCTGTTGTGTGGCACCCTCCAGGCATATTGCATGTTTCTATATGTGGTTCCAGAGGCCAGGTGGCACAGAGTCAGTGCCACCTTCAGTCCAGGGTCCAGGTTGGGATGGAAGTTGGTGCTTGGCTTGTTAAACCTGGGTCTCAGACACTCTACAAGTTCATCAAACATGGCTGGTGGCATCCTCATGAAGTGCTGGAATGCATGAGTGTCTTCATTCCTCAGCTCCACCATCAGCTTGTCATACAGTCCAAACTCCACTCTTCTCCCGATCCATCATCGGACCCACACACCTCTTGGACATCTCCTTCTTCTCCTTGCGTAGAAAAGGTGAAACAGTCTGAAGAGGGCTTGGTTCTGGTGTTGAATGATCGCAGCTACCATAAGGAGTGTGTGATGATCCATGGTGGAGATCAATGGATGATATGGAAGAGCAAGACCAAGGGTGAAGAGGTCTATACACCATGGCTGCTGGACTGATACTGAGATGCAGGTCATTTCCTCCCCCTTTTTATAGGAAATATCGGTTTTCCACTAGATGTCCTTCCACATACTCTTGGCATACTCCAGACATCCTAAATATCCATGATACATCCCATATACAAACGTTTTGTCTGTTTTAATGCTTTATATACGAGATGCATATGCTTACATCCTTTCTATTTCCAAGTTACTAATGCTGTGTGGACGTTCCATGTACCTTTTGCTTCCTCCCTCTTTCTGTTTTCAGCTGCAGCGGATGTGAGTTGCGAGGATGTCCAGAGGATGCAGAGAGGATACAGCGGATGTTTAACGGATGACAGGGGACGTAGAACGTTTGTTGCCCGTATGTGTCATGGATGTACATCGTACGTGGCGGAAAGTTCATCCGCTCAAAAAGTTTTGTGCAGCTCAAAACTTCTTGCGCGGATGAAATCACAGTGGACGGATGCTCGACGGATAGAGCGTATGAAACACATATGCAGTGAGTACACAATGGATGCATCATGTTTTCCAATAGATGAGAAGCTTTTTTGTCCGTTTTACATCCTCTTTGCATCCGTTGGTGCAGTGGGACATGGGCTTAACCTTAAGTTTGTATCTATTGTGTACTCTTGTAGTGTTATGATTGAAGCTGAAGTATTCATTTGCAGGTAGGACATTGTATTGTATGATTTTATAACTATTTAGATCGGACCGGAGGCAGCTTAGTTAAAGGTTTTCTAGGTCTAGAGTTTCAATCTAGTGGCATAAGATATTCTGCAATGAGTAGAGGAATAGAGAACTCTTCTTGTGAAATATTTCTGGATTTTCTCAATTGTGTTAATATCAGATACGTAATGTGGGTTTCAGACTGATGAGCTGTATTCAACTATAGGTCTAGCAAATGTTTTGTATGCTCTAGTTAGTAGTGTGAAGTTACCAGAGTAGAAGCTACATAGGATTAGGTTAACAACTCTTAATATCTTTTTGGCTATGTAATTACAGTGGGCTCTAGCACTTAGATCATTTGAGATGAGTACTGCAAGGTCCTTGACAAAGTTTGGATCATCAACAAGGTCTTGACTATTTACCTTGTATTTTATTTTCTGATTTTTTCTGCCAATATGTAAGACAGAGCATTTATTTGTTGATATTTTAAGTTGCCATTTGATTGACCATTCTGATACATAGTCAAAATCTTTTTGGAGGGTAGTAGTATTGTCTGTGGTGTTGAATAGCTTTACATCATCAGCGAAGAGAATGCAGTTACTCTTAATATGATCACAGAGGCCATTTATGTAGAGTATGAAGACAGTTGGTCCTAGAACACTGCCTTGCGGGACACCACAATGGACAGGTACAGAATTTGATAGGACGCTCCCAATTTTGACCATTTGTTGTCTGTTTGACAAGAATGCTTCCATCCAGTTATGCAGTTGTCCAGAGATACCATAAGATTTTGATTTTAAGAGTAGTTTGTCATGTACCACTGAATCAAAGGCTTTACAAAAGTCTATGTAGATTGCGTCTATTGCTTTGCCCTGATCAAGTTGTGTAATCCATATGTTTTTGCAGTGTAAGAATTGCAGATTACAGGTTAGTTTTTTTTCTGAAACCATATTGTTTCTGAGAGAGTAGGTTGTTTGTCTCTAAGTGGAGGATGATGGATTGGTTAATAATTGATCCCATGACTTTACAGGTGATGCAGCATAAGGAGCTTGGTCTGTAATTTTCAATTAGGCTAGGGTCTCCCTTTTTGAAGATGGGGATGACCGTGGCTTGTGACAAGGAGTTTTGGCAAGGAGATGGTCCTGAAAGATTTTTCGAAGATTATGCTTAGAGGTTCGGCTATGGCAGTGGATAGCTTTTTTAAAAAAGTAGGCCCATATTCCGTCCAATCCAATAGATAGAGATGGTTTTAGATTGTGTTGTGCTTTTTCAACATTGTCTTCTGTAAAATCGATATGTATTAGATCATTGTAGTTGTCTGTGGCTCGACTGAAAAATACTGGTCATGATCCATTGCTGGTTACAAATACTGAGCCAAAGAATGTGTTAAAGAGGTTGGCTTTAATGGTGTTGTCGCTGCAGTCTTTGCCATTAGATCTTTTCAGGGGTGTGATGGACCTTGAGTCTTTGTTGTTTACAAAATTGTAGAAAGCAGGGTGGAATTTGTGCATTACTAATTAAGATTAGACATAATTCAGAGATAAAAGACTAAAGATTAAATCAGAAGAATACAAATTCCAAGCATTTGCTGACGATTTGGTTTTTTTCATTGAGGATCCAATTGAAAGAGGATAAAAATTGATTAGAGAAAAAGAACAATTTGGAGCGGTAGCAGGATTAAAATTAATAGGAAAAAAAACAAAATTAATGATTAAAAACTTAACAGAAAAGCAAAAAAAAGAACTAGAAGAAATTATGGGAATACAAGTGACAAAGAAAGTTAAATATTTAGGAATATGGTTGACAGCACATTGTAAGGCGCTTAAAGAAAACAACTACGATAAGTTGATGCTTCAGATAAAGAAGGATCTAGAATTATGGGGCATATTACAACTTTCACTATTGGGAAGAATTGCTACTGTTAAAATGAATATCCTCCCAAAATTTTTATATCTATTTCAGATGATTCCAATTAAATTACATAAAAATTTTTTTCAAAGAACTCAGTAAAATTATTGCTAAATTTATTTGGCAAGGGAAAAAACCCAGAATAAATTTAAAAGCAATGCAGGATATGAAGAGCAGGGGAAGGTTGGCACTTCCATATTGGGAATTGTATTACACAGCTGCCACCCTTGTATGGTTAAAAGATTGGGTAAACTTAAATAATAAGAGAATCTTATTTTTAGAAGGCCACGACTTACAAAGGGGGTGGCATGCTTTCTTATGGGATGTAGGGAAAATTAAACAGAAATACTTTCACAGACACTTAATTAGAGACTCATTGGTAACTAATTGGAAAAAAATATGTAAAAAACACTATTTAAAAGCACTGATTTGGCTATCAATAATGGAGGCAATGATCCACCCAAACAATTTGGATATTTCTAGAATGATCAAATATAAAGATTTATTAGGCATACAAGGAAATTTGAAATCCTGTCAAGAACTTCAAGAACGGGGATTTAAAATAGATCAATGGGCATATTTACAAATTCATAGTAGATATAACCAGGATAGAAAAGAATTCGGAATTAGTAATAAACCCCAGCAGCTAGATAAAATTTGAATGGATTCAGGAAAAAAGAATATAACTAGATTTTACAATTGTTTACTCAAAGTAGAATTAGAAGAAGAAATAGTAAAAGGAAATATGATTGCTTTGACTTGGAATGTAGGACGTAATATCACCTTAAATGAATGGGAAAAAGTCTGGGGAAGTAATAATAAGATTACAAAATCGGCAGCATAAAAAGAAAATGCATATAAACTGTTTTATAGATGGCACCTTCCTCCTTTGAGATTGGCGAAAATGTGCCCCAAAATGAGTCCAAAATGCTGGAAATGTAAAAAGAAAGAGGGAACTTTTTTCCACATGTGGTGGTCATGCATAGAAGCCCAAAAATATTGGAAGATAATAAGAAATTGGCTAGAAGATATTACTAAAGAACAGATCAAATATAAACCAGAGTCTTTTCTACTAGGGATTTTTGACAAACAAATATCAAAAAAGATAAAATATATTACAATACATATATTAACAGCAGCTAGGTTGGCTTCTGCTCAGTGTTGAAAGCATCCACAGATACCTACAAAGGAGATGATTGTCCAAAAAATTTCAAACTGCGCAGAAATGGAAAGATTAACATTAGCTCTAAAAAACAAAGAAATTTCAATATATTATAATAGCTGGAATTATTGGTATAAGTGGTTAGAACGAAGATGAATTTTATAATATAGGATTGAAAGAATAAGATAAATTTATGAGAGTGATGTATAAATTCTTGTAAAGATAAAGTGTTTAGAGATAGTAAAACCAAAGGTAGAAAAGATCTCACAAATTGTCAAAAGTAAGAATAATTTTAACAAATTTTCTTTCTTGTATTTTCTTTTTTGTTTTTTTCTGGTTTTCTGTTCCTCTTTTCCCATCCCCTCTTTTTCTTTTCTTTCTACCCTTCAATTATGTACGTGTTATTATGTTGTTGTGTTTTTCTTTTTTAATTATAAAATCAATAAAATTTGTTATTTTAAAAAAAAGATTTTTCAAAGATTATGCTTCGAGGTTCAGCTATGGCAATGGATAGCTTTTTTTTTTAAGAAGTAAGCACATATTCTCTACGGTCCAAAAGACAGGGATAGTTTTAGTTTGCACAGTGCTTTTTCAACAATGTTTTCTGTAAAATCGAAATGTATTAGATCATTGTAGTTGTCTGTGGTTCAACTAGGAAGTACTGGGCTTGATCCATTGCTGGTTACAAATACTGAACCAAATAATGTATTAAAGAGGTTTGCTTTGATGGTGTTGTCATTGCAGTCTTTGCCATTAGGACTTTTCAGGGGTGTGATGGACCTTGAGTCTTTGTTTGTTGTTTCCAAAATTGTAGAAAGCAGGGTGTAATTTGTGCATAGAAGGTTTTCCTCTTGTTTAATGTGATAATTATTGCATTCAGTTTTTATCTGGTGGCATAGATTTTTTTATCGGCTTTTGAAGTTGGCTACGTGACCTGACTTGTTTTTTCAGCAAAGTGATTTCTTTTTGGATTGAAGCTTCCTTATTGTTATGGGTAATCTGTTTTTCCTGGTTTTGGGAGTTTTTATTGGTACATATAGTAAGATGACTCTTTTGACTTCAAGTAAAAAGATGTTGTAATGGTCTTCAACAGTACTGCATCCAGTGAAGAGAAATTGCCAATCAAGGGAAGAGAGATCCTTGATTATAAGATCATAGTTGCCTTTTTTGAAGCTATAATTGGGGATCTTGTCATTGTGATGATTTGTGTGGACGTATGTTGAGACAAATATCAATCATGTTGTGGTCACTGTTGGAAAAGGGTTCTTTAATTGTATTCCATAAATTGAATCCAAACTATTGCAGAAGATGAGATCAAGGCAGTTGTTAAGTCTAGTGTTGTTGGTTACGAGTTGTTCCAGTCCCAGATTTGTTACAGCATTGTAGAATGTTGCATGTATGTATTCAGTTGTACATTCGTTTAGGGTCCAGTTAATATGAGGTAGATTGAAGTCACCAAGAAAGATAAAAGCGTGTGGGCAGGATGCTGCCCATGTTAGTTGTGTATTTAGCTTGTTTACATGTTCAGCGTCATAATCAGGGGCTCTGTAACAAAGTAATAACCAAACTGTGATATTTAAGGTCGGTTCACAGATAATGGTCTCAGGAAGAGCAAGCTCTTGGGTAACTTGGATGTTTTTTAGATGTAAGGACTTTTTATAGAAGATAGCAATACCACCTCCTCTATTGATTTCACGATCAAATCAGTAAACATGATAGTCTCTTACTGAGGTAATGGAGTCAGGGAGAGCATTGAGACATGTTTCACAAACAAATATGATGTCAAATTTAGCCATATTTAGTAAGAGGAGAAATTCAGGTATTTTAGTTACAAGGCTTCTTGCATTGAGTAGCTTGCATTGAGTAACTTGCATTTAAGGCCAATTGTAGTTTGAACTGAGGTAGTTGGGGGCGTGCGTACCTAGTCTTGGGTGATGGTGGATTGGTTGAAGAAGGTTTGGATGCTGAGTTGTGGGTTGTGTGACTTTCTTTTGATACAGTCTGCATGGTAATCAATATACAGGTCCTTCTCCCCATTTTCTAGATGATTTTTGAGTTCTGTGCGTAGTATACGGGAGCAGGCACATTGCTCTAAGGTTAGGTCAGGATGAGATCGGATGTTTTTATCGCTGATGTTGTTTTTGATGAATTTATAGTATAAATGAATTTACATTTGCTTAATTCGTTTTTGCAAATTACTCTGCAGAAGTGTGGGGCCATACGCTTTTTTTGAATTCTTGGCCAATGCGAGAAATGTCAAGTATTTAATCAGGGGAGATGGTTGATGCTTGATAGTCAGTGATGAGGTTGCGGACAATTGTGATATCATCATTGTTATTGATGTCCTCTAGACCAAATAAGATGGTGTTAGGATGCTTTCGATCACGCTCGACAGCTTCTCTGACAAGGATTGTGATATCATTATTTGTTGGATTGATGTCTTTTTTGTGGTAGGTTGCAGTTGTTGGTTAGTAGCTATTGGATTAGGTTGCAGTTGTTGGTTTGTAGCTATTGGATTAGGTTGCAGTTGTTGGTTTGTAGCTGTTGGATGTTCAGGTTTTTGTGTTATGTCTTATTTTTCTTTTTTCAAAGTTAGTTAATCTTTCATTTAAAGTGTCCAGGGATGCTACTATGGTGTATATACACAGGATGAATATAATCCTTTATGTTTCTATAGAGTCAACTCTTTCAGTTTGTCCAGTTTGGGTTTGCATGGTGGGCAGAAAAATGGAAATGCATAATTGGACATTTCTAGGAATTGAATTCATTAGCTTGGGAGTCATGATGAGTGTATTTTTCACATAGAGAACATTTGATGGAATTTTCATTAACCTTTAGAGCTACAGAACATATAAAGCATGTGCAGGAGTCTTGTGGTTCATTGGTGGGTTTTTTTTTTTTAGGTTGTGGTTTAGTATTGGATTTTTTTACTGGCATGGTGGGTTTGCTGAGATAGTATGTTGATTAAATTGCTTAATAAAACAATTTTGGGTAAACAATAAAGCCAATATCACACCAATTAATCAATTACAATAATCACCTTAGTCAAGTAATTATGCTAAACCACAATCAGCCTAATTAATTAATTACACTAATTGTTAAATATACTGTTCAATTAAATTCACTGAATCACTAATTCTACTAATCAATTAAATTACATTGTCTGATTTTTTTATATTAATCAGTAATCACAGTTTGCATTAAATACTTTAATCACACTGATTAATTAAAACAATAAATCAATTGATAAATTGATTATTTTTAGAAATTGATTGTCTAATCATTGATATAAGTGTTGAGGTAGAATTAGAAAATGCTTTCTTTAAATTGCTGGTTGAATGTTGAAAATCTCGCTTTAGGGGGGGAAAAAACAGCCCATTTCGATGGTGATGGCTGATTTAAAGTGTTTGCTGGTTTTGTATTTTGTCATCAAAAAGGGGTGAATCACAGCCTGTTTCTTCCTCTCAAGAAAAGATTGACTTTGGAGCTGGCAGGTAGATTGTTTCAAAGGGGAAGGAATGCAAGATATTTTTTTTTTATTGGTTACTTTCTATTGAAGAACAGAGGAAATCAACTATTCTTCTTTCCCTTTTGCAAGCAGACTTTGACTCAGCAGAGACAAACAGAACAATTCACAGGGAGGCAACAGGAAATTTTTTGTTTTTGTTTTTCCTTAATGAATGGGATTTTTGGCCCCCTCCTAGTCAATTTATATACAATTTCAAAGTTTGTTGCTTTTAAGAGAAGGAGGCATGGAGATAGTCTTGTACTGGCAATTCGAACAGTTTATATTTTTACTATGTAGGCTCAGATTTATAATGAGCATTCACTCCTGGCTTCAATATACTTCTGCTTCTATCACAAAATTGCTACCAATCTTCACAGGAGTTCAGTTTCTGTCCTTTTAAAGAGGGAGTCTGGATTAACAATTTGGTGAAGAGGGAAGAGGAAAGTGGGGGGAGGGAAGCAGTCTGCTGCAAATGTCTAAAGACCGACTCACAGCTCCTGGTGCTCATCGCCCTGCAAGGATGAGATGAATCTCACCGTCTCACCGTAGATGATTATATAGCCCCCCCCATACTGACGAGCCCCATTGCCTCACATTCTAGTAAGGATGGGTCGAATTGCAGATCGTTGAGCGCTTTTGAATAGAATGCTTTTGAATTTAGCACTTTCCGAGGAATGAGCTCTTTTCTGGCGTTGCTGGTCAAGGATGGGAGGAATAGGAAATCGCTGAGTACTTTTGAATTGAGCGTTTACTGAGGAATGGAGCTCTTTTCTGGCTTGCTGGCAAGTTTCAGGCGTTAGGCTTTCCATTTCACCATCTGAACCCACAGGGATTAGAGGGTTTGTTGCCTGGCACTGCCTGTGCCTGCCAGAGTTCCTCATGTTATTGCTACCACTGCCTCCATCTTTTAGCCTCTTAGTATCCTTCCATCATCATCATTATATATTAGCTTTGAATTTATCCAATCTTTAACATATACCGCAACACTTCTCTTCCTTTTATCTGTCAGGGCCAACTATACTTTACCCAATTTAGGGAATTCTAATAGGTCTCCATGTTGTTTCGGGATGTGCACATCTTGTAGGCATATAATATCTGCATTTTGTTTTAGAAGTTTAATGAATGTTTGCTTTCTTTTGGGGGATGTGTTTAATCCATTTATATTTAGAGATAATAGGGTAATCCCTCCATCCATTTTATTGTTGGTATGCTACGACTCTTGTTCTCAGTTCTCTCTGCGGTCGGGTGTTTTCTTTTTCTCAGTTTTTCTGTTCTCTTGATTCTTTTTTTGTTTCCTTCTCCTCAGATATTATCTCCTCTTGGCTTCTGCACTCCATTTCTTCCTTGCTTTCTTGTTCCTCCTCTGTTCTCAGATGTTGTTCATAGAACTCATGCACCTTGTCGATAGAGTTAATTTTAAATTTCTTCTCTTGCCATGATATTAGAAGTCCTTCTGGGGTTAGCCATCTAAATGCCATATTGTTTTTAATTAGTTGTGATGAGAGGAATTGATAGTTCTTCCTCTGTTCTCTTACCCTCCTTGGTATCTGTTTTAAGGTCACCACTTCATGACCTTTGTATATCAGTGGCTCATTCCTTGTTTCTCCATATAGCAAGTCTCTAGTGAAGCATACGTGAACCTCCCTTGGTAACTTATGTCTGCGTGCCTAATGCATCTGTACTCAGTAGACCTCATCCAACTCATTCAGAACCTCCCTCTCTATATTTCTGAAGGGCCTCCACTATTAACTCTGCTATGCGGGAACATAGATCTTCTTTTCTGTCCTCGATAATATTTTGAAACCTGAGGAAGAACGCCACTTTTTCTAACTCCAGGTGAACAACTGCCTCTTGGAGTTCACAGTAAAAAATTTACCAAGCTTCTTTTCTACATTATCAGTCCTACGTTCAATCATCGTCAGTTTCTGTTCATTTCTCACTCCTGCCTCTTGGATTGTTCCAAATTTGTTGTCCAGCTTTTGAATGTCTGTTTTTACTTCTGCTATATCAATCTTCATTTCACTTTTCAAATCTTCATGATTTCTTGCTATAACTTGTGTTCTTACCATCATTTCTTGCATCATCACTAGGGATGACTGGATGGCTTACAATGTTGGGGTAGGTAGTGGTTTTTCTGCTCCCAACATCGTATCCAAGGATCTTTGTCTTGCAGGGAGGGTATACCCACTATCATCTTTTTTGCAGTTTTCATAGTATGCCATTGTCAATGCTTTTAAGATATCTTTCCAGTCTACCATTCACAAATTAATTTGAAAATTACCTCTCACTTTTCTTTATATTCTATACTCTATTTCTTATTTTACTCTCTTCCTAGTATATCTCTTAGTTTAGTTGTATAAATTTAAGATTTAAGTCACTTCAATATTCACTGTCAATAGATATTCAAAATTAATTACTAGATTTAAATTGTATTCTTCAAATCAATTCTAGTAATCAACACTTAGTAAGCAATAATCAGAAATTCATCAATTAATTAATAAGGATAATCAAATAAACAATTAATCAGCAGTTAGTAACCATCTATTTTTTAAATTAGTTCCTATATGTTATTCCTTTGTTTGCAAATATCTATTTTATGAATATATAATTATAATAGTATCTATAAAGTTCTTAAATAGGATATATATCAATATGTATAGTCACTTATAAATTGATTGCAGAGTCCCAGTTATCCTTTACTCAGATCATTTCTTTCTTCTTCAGAATGTCTTCCCTCCTCTCAAAGTGCACAGTCATTCTACATACAGATCATCTCTTTCACTTCTTGTTTAAGTTCACTCTGGATCAGTCTTTACCACCAAATAGCCTCAACAAGATTAGAATATTCCAATAGTCTTTCTCTCGAAGTCTTAAGAGCTGGAAACTGAAAAATCAAACACAAAAGATATCTTTTCTTCTTCCTTTGTCCCAATCTACCATCTGTCAAAATCTCTGCACCATTACCATTTAATCCGTCCAACACACCAGCTCCTACCGCCAAATCTTGCTTCCTCGGTTCAGAGCCTCACTCTCTATCAGCTTATCAAAAATTTTCTTCACCAGTATCCCCTTTTAATCCACTTCTCACCATTATCTCATGCTGTTCTCAATCTTTGCTTCCTCCTTTAGTCGGCTTTAGTCAGCCACGTCTCCAGATCAGGTCATAAAGCCTTTCGTGCTGGTTTTCAGGACTTTCCCCTGCAGGATCTGCGAGTCTTGGATCTCCCTTGATGTGCCAGGTCTCCTCCTATCAACAGCCCCTCCAGAATCCAACTACACCCTTAAGGGCTGCCGAGCACGCACTTTTGGGCATACAGAACAGACAGCCATTCCTCCACACTGCTTCAATATGGCGCCACAAGTGGAAGTCCACTTTTAGTAGACTTCTATTAAAGGTACATCTCCCATTTTTCCTCTCTCCTTTCCATTTCATTTTAACAGGGTTATGGTCAGCCCAGGCATTTGACATGATATCTATCTCCTTGATGTCCTTTCCCAATTCCAAATTCATACATGTCGATTCTCAACCACGATTTATATGGGTTGGAGAAAAAGGTATACTGTCTTTCTTGTGGGTTTAATTCCCTCCAAATATCTTTTAGGTTCAATTCTTGTGCCATTCTGTCAAATGAAGTTGGGAGTGTTCTCTTTTTTATTTTTCTTGCTATTTAAATAATATTTTTCTATATCAGACACAGCACTGTAATTCCCTATTATGAACACATTTTCCTGCTCTGTTTCTATTATTTTTCAGTGGAATTTCCTTTTGGTTTGTATTTGGTGCATAACTTATTGCCAACAATACTTTCTTTCAATTTAGAACTATCTGTATCAAAAGCACCCTTCCAACATCATCTCCATATGTCTGCCTTGGTTTCAGCCATTTCTTAATATATACTGCACTGCCTCTTTTCTTTTTACTTGCCAATGCCAGGTCCAATTTACCTAATTTGGGAAAATCTCGGATACCTCCATATTGTTTGGGAATATGAACCTCTTGGAGACATACAATATTTACATTTTATTTTTGCAATTTTGCCAGTGTCTGTTTCCTTTTGGTTGGTGAGTTGATTCCATTTATATTGATTGATTGTGAATACAAAATTATATGGATAATTGGGCCAAAATACAACTTTCACTGTTGGGATGAATAGCAACCATAAAAATGAGTATCCTACCCAAACTCCTATATCTGTTCCAAATGGTTCCAGTAAAATTGAGGGAAAACTTTTTTGATGATTTGTATAAAATAGTGAAATTTATATGATTAAGGAAAAAAAACTAGATAAAATTTAAACTCTTACAAGATAGTAGGTGTAAAGGAGGATTTGGACTTCTGGACTTTGCATTATATTATCAGACTGCAATTGTAACAAGGTTTAAAGATTGGATTAACCTTGATAATAAAAGAATATTAACAATAGAGGGCCATGATCTGCAGTTGGGATGGCATGCATTCCTCTGGGATGGGAAAAATAGAAACCATATGTACTTCCAGAGACATAGGGTCGGGGATGTTATAATGTATGTCTGAGACAAAATAAAAAGAACTCACTATATGAAAATACCAACATGGCTGTCGACAATGGAAGCAACGATATACCCCAACGCATTAGATCTAAATAAGATGATAAAATATAAAGAGCTATTATATGAAAAAGGAGAACTAAAAATTCATCAACAATTAAAGATTCAAGGAATAGAAATAGGATGGTGGCCATATCTCCAAATTCAAACATGGTATAATATAAAAAGGATTGAGAACAATTCGGCTTTTATAGAACTCAACAACAATTAGATAAAAATTATACAAGGGATTGGGAAACAAATGATTAGCAAAGTATATAATTATTTACTAGAATATTAAAATGGAAGAAGAAACAGTAAAAAAAGAATATAATCTGGGCTAAAATTTTTGGATATAGTATTGATTTGGAACAATGGGATAAATTATGGCAGATAAATTATAAACTAATGCTGTCAATTGCATACAAGGAGAACCTCTATAAAATGTTCTACTGCTGGCACCTCCCCCCGGAGAGGTTAGCCAAGAAGTTTCCCAATACATCAGCAAAATTTTGGAGATGTAACCACAGCCAAGGAACATATTTCCATATGTGGTGGACCCGTCCCCAAGCCTGGAAGTATTGGCTTAAAATTCAAACATGGTTGAAAGAAATCACGAAACAAAGAATTGAATTAAAACCAGAACTGTTTTTATCAAGTATAATATGACCTAATGTTAGCAGGAACCTCCACTACATCATACTTCATATAGTAACCGCTGCCAGGATCTCATTTGCTCAAAATTGGAAACAGGATACCATTTCCTCTGAGGAAGTAATAATAAGATCCTCGAATGTGCTGAAATGGACAGGCTAACAATGATATTCAAAGATAAAGAAGAAATAGAGTACAATAAGATATGGAACCTTTGTATGAGTTGTTAGGAAGAAGATGCAAAGGAGTCAATTGATAGCAAAAATGGGAAAGTGATAATCAATGTTGTATACATCTGTATAAATGTATATATATATATATATATGTATATAAGTTAGATTAAGAAATATACCAGAAGTGCTGAAACAGGCTCATTTTTTGGCCTCCCATGGTTGCAGATGCTTCCCTGGAGCCTCTGGGAGGACAAAAAAGGCCTCAAATGGGCCGAAAATCAGCCAAATAAGTTTGGCTGGGGCTCACGTGCCTGCACAAATGGCTCTGTGTGCCACCTGTGGCACGCCTGTCATAAGTTTGCCATCACAGCTCTATCCCATAAATCATACATGAATAAATAATTAAACAAGATCCAATGTTTTGTAAACTTTTTTTGTGTAATAATTTTAGCAAAAGGGAAGAAAACTGTCTTTGTATTTTATGCTTGCTTTCATTTAATATGATGAAATTGCTGAATTATAATAACCATAATTATTAATTCTAGCTCCTTTCAGTTTGGTGTGGTAAGATGTGACAGGACATTCACCACAACATATGTTCTTCCAGGAGCTGATTTACGGGGTTTGCTGCAAATGATCCTTAGCAATTACATAAGGTTATCTAGATATGGCTATTATAGCATAGCATAGCTATTATTTTGCTACATATAAATATCTACTAGAAAAGGAGGTGAAAGCCTTCCTTTGAATGGTTACAGAATGAGCATACCCAAAGTATTCAGTTGAATAAATAAATGATATATATGTGGGTTGCAAAAATAAATCAATTATATTTTTTTCTAAATTGATGGTTTGGTAAAGTTAGTGTACTGCAATATATCTAAACAGCAGTAATACAACTTTCTTCTAGGCTACCTCATGAAAAGATTGAATTGCAAGACCAAATTTAAGACTAAATTCACTATAGAACTGCACTACTCCTGAACTTCTCACTCCAAAGATTATCTGATGTTTATTTATTATTTAAAAGACCAAATATCTTGAATCTCTCAAATTCAGTCCAAACAATGCCATAGAACTCAAGTGTTTTAATACGTGACTGCTATCTTTTAAAACAAAATTGTGAATCTGAAATAGTTATTATTAGTGTAGAAAGTTAGCACCCGCTCCACTCCTAGAAAAATGAAATATTAGTGTAGGAAATATTGAAAAAGCAGAATATTTCCCCTAAGAAGAGTAGAAATTCAGAAGCAGAAGCTCACACTCACCTTTGTTAATGAGTGGGCCTTTAAGGCCTGGGCCAGAATATTCTGTGTAACAAAGGAAAACCAAACAAAAACAAATCCATCTCACCATCTGGCCTGGGAAGATTGCATCAGCCAACACTCAGGTGAAGCTATGTGGTCCAGACAAAGCCTACAAAGTTAGCCAAGACCCCCCCACACACAGTCAATGGGATACATTTCTTACACAGGAACAGGAAACACTAAGGTAAGGCTGAACAGACAATATATAACTAAGGGTCTCTCAGCATCTTAGTCCTTCTTTTCTTCACCCAACATCTTGAAGCATGGGATCATCCTTTTCACTTTTGAGCTCCAAGCCATGTGGTCCTGCCCCACCATTAAACCATCTTTCCAAATAGCCTCCATGTTTCCAGGGCCTTTTTCCCCACTTGGAACTGAACCCAGAAGGATTAATTCTTCCAACATTAGAAAATATAATTTCTCTCAATGAAAATAAATGAGTCTCCCTCACCACACTTGAATAAAAATTCAGGTGAATCAAATGAAATGCAATGTAATTTTATTTGGGAAAAAATATGGAAAAGTAAATGGAAGAAGAAATAATACATTTAAAATAAAAAATCTATTTTAATATTCCAGTAGACCTTGTTGATGATCCAAACTCTGTAAAGGACCTCGGACTACTCATCTCTAATGATCTAAGTGCTAGAGCCCACTGTAACTACATAGCCAAAAAGGCATTAAGAGTTGTCAATCTAATCCTACGTAGCTTTTTCTCAGGTACAAATTATGTACCTGTCAATAGTGGTGTCCCCCAAGGCAATGTTCTAGGACCAACTCTTTTCATACTCTACATAAATGACCTCTGTGATCATATTAAGAGCAATTGCGTTCTCTTCGCTGATGATATAAAGCTATTCAATACTACAGACCATACTGCTACCCTTCAAAAAGACTTTTACTATATATCAGAATGGTCAATCAAATGGCAACTTCAAATCTCAACAAATAAATGCTCTGTCTTACATATTGGCAAAAAAAAAATCAGAAAATAAAATACAGGCTGAATAGTCAAGACCTTGTTGATGATCCAAACTCTGTCAAGGATCTTGACGTATTCATCTCTAATGATGTAAGTGCTAGAGTCCACTGTAACCACATAGCCAAAAAGGCATTTAGAGTTGTTAACCAAATCTTACATAGCTTTTGCTCTGGTAATATTATATTAGTAACTGGAGCATACAAAACATTTGCTAGACCAATACGCGAACACAGCTCATCAGTCTAGAACCTACATTACGTATCTTATATTAGCACAGTTGAGAAAGTCCAGAAATATTTCACACTCCTCTACTCTCCACTCCTCTACTCGTTGTAGAATATCTTATGGCACCAGACTTGAAATTCTATACCCAGAAAACCTTGAATTATGCTATCTTCGATCTGATCTAAGTATGGTATATAAAATCATACATCGCAATGATTTAAGGCCCTGTCACACTGGCCGACAGATGCAAAATGTTAATAAAAAGGACACAGCGAACGAGAAAAATGTTCCATCCGTTGTTATCCACTCTCAAAAGGGGCAAAAATTTGCATAACCAGAGCAGATAACACGGAAAGGAACGGACGGGGGGGAGGATGCAGGGCGAATGGAAAGCAGATGCGGAATGGAAGCCTAGCGGATGGAAGCAGATGGCACATCCGCAAGGCTTCCGAGGGACCGCAGCAAAGCGGAGGCGGAACAGATACAGTGGATGCAGAACGGACGCCGAGCGGATAAAGCAGATGCACAGCGGATGCCTAGCGGATGAAGTGGATACACAGCGGAAGCCTAGCGGATGCTAGCGGATGCCTAGCAGAAGCCTAGCGGATGCCTAGCGTTCACTGCGCATGCGGGGAGGATGCATTGCATCAGCCCCGCGGATATAAAGGGAGGCAGCTCCCAAGCAGGTCACCATTCAGAGGAAAGACCTGCTTCCAGACACATCAAGTGCCTTGCCAGCCTGCCCTGCATGCCTGCCTGCCAGCCTTGCTGCCAGCCTTGCTGCCTGCCATCCTGCCATCCTCCCTGCCATCCTCCCTGCCAGCCTGCCTGCCTGCCTGCCTGCCAGCCTTGGTGCCTGCCTGCTTGCCAGCCTTGCTGTCAGCCTGCCAGCCTTGCTGCAGCCAGCAACCCCACAACCATGGGGAAGAAGGGAAAGCCTCAGCCATCTGCTGCCAGCCCTGGCAAGAGGGACAGGGCCACCCTCCCACCCCCTGGCCCTCACTCTGCTTCTGCTGGGGTTTCTGTAGCATGGGCTCACTCTTCTGCAGCTGGGGCTTCTGCTGCTTCTGCTTCTGGAGGAGCTGATGCTGCTGCTTATGGCAGTGATGCTTCTGCTCGTGCTTACTCTGCTGATGCTGCTTCTGGTGGTGGTGCTTCTGCTGATGCTGCTTCTGGAGGAGCTGATGATGCTGCTTCTGGCGGTGCTTCTGCTGGTGCTTACTCTGCTGTAGCTGCTCCTAGTCCTGCTGGTCCTGCTGGTCCTGCTGGTCCTGCTGGTCCTGCTGGTCCTGCTGGTCCTGCTCGTCCTGCTGGTCCTACTTGTGCTCCTGGTCTTGCTCGTTCTGCTGATCCTACTCGTGCTCCTGGTCCTGCTCGTGCTCCTGGTCCTGCTGGTCCTGCTGGCGCTGCTGGCACTGCTGGTGCTTACTCTGCTGATGATGATCCTGGTCCTGCTGGTGCTGTTGGCGCTGCTGCTGCTGCTGCTGCTGATTATGATCCTGCTGGTGCTGCTGGTGCTGCTGGTGGTGTGGAGGAGCAGCCCCTACAACCTGAAAGCCCCTCTGATCAGGGCCCATCTGGTCCTGCCAAAGGGAGGAAGAGGCATATGCGACAATGGGAGAGGAGGCAATACTCCATTGAGGAGGAACACGAGGATGAGGTGCTGGAGTGGTTGAGAGAGAATGAGTATCTATGGCAGAAGGGACACAGGCTCTACAGAGACATCAAAAGGAAGCATGCTGCTTGGAGAGAGAAGGCGGAGAGTCTGGGCTACACATCGGAGGTGCTCCTTGGCTGGTGGAAACATATGCACACCTGGTACGGGAAGCTGCACCTGTAGAAATCTGGCCAGGCCACGGTCAAGCTGACAGACAGAGAGACCTACGTCATGGCCAGGTGCAGCTTCCTGGAGGGTGAGATCTGCCACCTAGGAGCAGCCCCTCTCACAACCCTCTCTCTCCGGCAGCCTGCTGAGAGCCAGTCCTCTTCCGGCCGAGAGTTAGCTCCTGTCTCCAGGCAGGTATCTGTTGTTTTAACCGTGGCGGAGCACGTGGAGGACTCCCTGGCGCAGTGGGAGAAAGGAGACGGCACTTCCACCACAGCTCAACCCGCATTCACCCCCAGCTCCACCTCCACAGAAAGGCAGAGAGTCACACAGGAGGGGCAGAGCCACACTGTCCTGCTGGAGATCAGGGACACCATCCGGAGCAGCATAGATCTCCTCTCTCAGCTGGTCCACACTGACTCCTCATCCTCCAATCGCAAGCCCTTCCTCACCTATCTCAACCAGATCCTCATGGACATGGCGGAACCCCAGTACCAGGTGGTGAAGGACTGGATCACCGATCTGCTTCACAACCCTCCAGATCCAGAGGAACCTGCTCCCACCCAGTCCAGGTCTGCTCCTCCACCCTAGGTGATGTCACTCAGGTGATGCCACCCCAGGTGATGTCATGCTGATAGTGTTTTGTGGCACCCTTCAGCCGTACTGCATGCTTCTGTAGGTGGTCCCTGAGGCCAGGTGGCACAGAGTGAGTGCCACCTTGAGCCCAGGGTCCAGGCTGGGCCTGAAATTGGTGCTCTTCTTGATCAACCTGGGTGTCAGCCACTGCACAACTTCGTCAGAGATGACTGGCGGCATCCTCATGAAGTTCTGGAATGCACGAGGGTCTTCGTTCCTCAGGTCCATCATCAGCTTGTTGTACAGTCCGTACTCTGCTCTTCTCCCGATCCATCTTCGGACCCAGACGCTTCTTGGCCGCCTCCTTTTCTTCCCGTAGTAGAGTTCACAGAGCCTGTAGATGGCTTCACACTGTTGCAGAACGATGGTGGCTACCAAAAGGACTGTGTTACGATCCAAGGTGGATATGACTGGATGCTGTGGAAGAGCAAGTCAGATGAAGGCTGCAGAGGTCTGCACAGCTGGGCTGCTGGTCTAAAAGTGAGTTCCAGGTGAGTTGCTCTCCCTTTTTATAGGCAATATAGGTTTTCCCCTATGTGTCCTTTCGCATCCTCTAGGCATCCTCTAGACATCCTTAATATCCGAGATAGGTCCCCTTTGCGAACGTTTTTTCCGTTTTAAATGCTTTCTTTGCATGCTGCATCCGCTTTCATCCTTTCTCCGTCCGTGCTACTAATGCTGTGCGTCCATTCCGCATCCGTTCTGCTTCCTCCCTATGTCCACTTTCTGCTGGAGCGGATTTGAGTTGCGCAGTGGATGCCTAGAGGATTTAGCGGACACGTAACGGATGCCGACGGATGCAGAACGGATGTCCCCCATATGCCTAGCGGTTGCAGAATGGACGCGTTGGATACATTTTCCGCTCAGAAAGTTTTGAGCAGCCCAAAACTTTTTGAGCGGATGAAATGTCAATAGACGGATGCTGGACGGATAGAGAGGAAGCAAAACGGAGGCAATGAGTACAGAATGGAAGCATCGCATTAACTAACGGATGGCAAGTGTTTTTCTCCATTTTACATCCTCTTTCCATCCGTTGGTGCAGTGTGACAGGGGTTTTACCTGTCAATGACAGGTAAACTTCAACTTCAACCATAACTTCAACCATAACAACACAAGAGCACACTCAAAGTTAACCACACCAAACTTGATTGCAGGAAATAGGATTTCAGCAACAATTGGTCAATGTCTGGAATAGTCTACCTGACTCTGTGGTTTCCTCCCCACACCCCAAAAACTTCGACTGTCTACTATTGACCTCACCCCTTTCCTAAGAGGTCTGTAGGCGGCGTGCTTAAGTGCACCAACGTGCCTTGTGTCCCTGTCCTATTGCTTCTTTTATTTTTCTTATATGTACCTATCTCATGTATTCATAACTATGTACATACTTATACCTATTATCTTGTAAGCGATTGTCAAATCAAATGAATAAAATAAAATAAATTTGTGGACTGGGAGAAAAGAAGACGAGGCAGACAGGCAAGCAGGAGCTAGCTTTGCCATGTGGACTTCCGATTGTGGAGTTTACAAAAAGGGAGGATATCCTTCTGTATGTCCATCCATCCGAATAGCGGCGAAGTTAGTTCGCTGTTCATCGCTGTTGTTGTTCTAGCAGAATGAGCGGATGCGCCAGAGGTGCTGAGAGCAAAGAGCGGGGGGCCGGTGATGTGGGAGAGCGACAAGCATATTGTCTCTGGTCTGCCGTGTGGGTGGGGAGAGGCGAGGCTGAAGGAGAGGTAGAAGAAGAGCTACAGCGGAGCTCGCAAGCAGTGATAGAGACAAAGCGTTACAAGGGAAACGAGCCATGTACTGCCAAAGGGTTAGGCTAGACGGTGGAAAGCGGACAGAAATAGAGGCAAAGCATAGAGATGAGGAAAGCGGGTGGGGTGAGAGCAGAGGGAAGATTTTGCGAGGATCGAAGAAGCCAAAGGGTGAGGACCAAGAAAAGGCTCTGAGAGGAAACAGATGAACCGGGCAGCTTGGCGGGATCTAGGAAGAGACAATCTGCGTTACTAGAGAAATCTGAGGAAAGCACAGGGAGAGAATATTGTAATCTTCATAACAATCAGAAACATAGCCCTGCAACCGAACAAGTGAGGAGCGTATACTGGAATAAAGTGGCGTACAAGTGAGACACCAGCCCCGAAGAAAGAATACCGAGTGTCCGATAACAACGGCCTTGCAACCCAGGAGGAAAAAGGAGGTAGGAGTAGACCATACTTTACAGGAAAACAAGCCTATTGTAAGATAACCCTTGTCTGCAGCTAAAGCAGCTCAAATTTCAACAAGACGCTGTGGCCATATCCAGTGTGATCACTCAAGGTAAAACCAAGACACTTCCCACCCCCAACAGCCTGCCGCGTTTTATGTTTCTGTACCATTTGTAACAGCCTATGTATGGTTTCTTGTCCTGTGTTTGAAATCATTTCCTAGGTCTGCGTGTTTCGATTTGGCTAGCTCAGGATGGATCGTCTGACACATGAGACTTGTGAACTGAATCTATGGCTGACGCACTGTTTTATGTCATAACCAGTACATTACTGTTCCTTGAATGTTCAGAGTACTTCGGTGTTCCATTTTGAAAGATGTGTCTACTGTTTAGATGACTTAATTCAAATATGTACATTTCAAAACTGATTTTTTAAAAAAATTAGAAAAAGGGATAAAAAGTTTGCTAGCTGAACAAAAGATTCTGCACCACATATCTCCAGGCTCATTGCTACCAGATCTTTATCTTGCATTAAGGTACTTTGTCCATCTATGGCTGTTCTATCGTAAATAATAGAAGATAGATACCTTAGGAACAACATTCAAACTATCTGGCAGACAGGAAAATGATATGGAAATAAGTGTCTATCATCCTGAATTGCTTGCAGTTAAGATTCAATATATAGTAGGGTTGAGCTTTTCTTTAACATTTGAAGTTAAATTTGATACCTCTATTTTACCATAACTTCTGAAATTACATGTAGGAAAATTTCAAATAATTTCTTTAACATTAAAATGGATAGAAATATTTCCTAACATGATTATTGTGATTATTATATTTTTTCCTCACTAAACATTGCTTAAAATGCCAAAAAAGTCAGTGAATCATTTACTTAAAATAGACAAAAATATAATAAAACAACACATATTGTTTGTCAGATAACCCTATTACTAATAGTTTTTTGATATGGTAAGAAGTAGTATTTTTGGGTTAGCATCCTTATGATGTCGTGGAAGTGAAGCTTTCTGCATCTCATTTAGGTATTTGAAATTAGCAAGCTGTCTACAGTGTTCATTACTTGCAGTTCCTTCATTGCTGTCATGCTGTCCATTAGTTTGGAGGGTCTAAATTATGTCAGATGCTTTGTTTATAAATAAAGCATGGGTTCATTTTGTTGCCTCTCACATATCTAAGTTCATGCTGAGAACTTATCTAACTAAGCTAGGCTAACTGATATAAGCTAAACAACATTTCCTTAAAGTGTTTTTTTATTTTTATTTGATGTAAATCTATCTAACCATTTTTTAAAAAGTTGGAGAGCAAATATGTTATTTTTATGTCCATTTAGAACAGCTTAACTACTGCTTATCCATTGCTTGAAAATACAATTGATAAACTGTAAGAATAATATTGGTGTTTTATATTTTTAGTAATATGTTTCATTCAAATTAGTTTCTAACTTCATCATTCAAAAAATAAACTACATACTGTTTTTAAGGCAAGTTAATATTTTATTATTATAGTATAACATTATATAAACCTAATTAAATTAGGTTTGCAAATTATTAATCTTTCATTGACTTCACTCTGTTTCCAACCATTAACTTGATAACGATAGCATTAGCACTGTCAGAGGATGTTCTGACTTAGGGTGTGTTCTCTTTATAATGCTACTTAATGAAGAAGCATCTCAGTCTGCCATAAAAAAGCATAATGGAAGAGGAGAGTGAAGATTGGCTATGGCTACTGAAAAAAAAACAGGTAAAAGCTGTCTGTGGAACATAGTGAATCATTATTTAAATTATGCTACTACAGTATATGATGTATAGTGTTAAAATAATGATTAGGTATTTTATATAACTTTCAAATAAATCTTTGCTGGGAGCAAGGAAGCTGTTCATAAGAACTAAATGAAAGAAGTTTGGATATGGAATTGATTTAGAGCAATGGCAAAAATTGTGGTCTCA
>BLBF01000019.1:2111485-2139108 GCA_015471245.1 Laticauda colubrina | reverse complement strand
GCACCCAGGTGAAACCCAGCTTGCTAATAAAGAGCAGCCGTCCCTTCACACGCAGCCAAGCTGCACTGAAAGCCTCCAACACAAGAACAGACTGTTGCCAGCCAATCAAAGCCACAAAACAGACAGAAGAAACCAGGAACACCAATCAATCAAACTCCAAGTCCAATGAAATAGGTCCAGGCTCCCAGCCAATCAGAATGAACCAGCCTCAAATTTAAAAACCAGGAGCTGTAAGACCCACATCCATACAGAAGCCTGATGATGGCAGATGAGATTCTGCTGAAATGTTGCTACAACTTTAACAGAACTACAATGACGTGGGATAATACCCGAAGGAAGCTGAACAGCACACATGTAAGTACCCGCGATAACTTAAAAAAACATATATATATATATATATATATATGTATATATATATATGTATATATATATATATATATATTAGTTTTACACTATAAAACAATTTAAGCTGTAAAATTTATTATTTCTTGAGTATGGACTAATAAAATGCTATAAAATCGCTTTGTTAAATAATAAAATAAACATTTGTGAATGACTTGTTTTAAATGTGAAAAAAATGCCTGATATTTAAATAAAAAATATGAAATGATGTATTATATGTATGTAGTATTACAAATTACTCAGTTTATACCATTCATCATTTTGATATTTGCAGAAAACAGCAGCCAACAACTAATTATATTAATTGGTAAAATAATCCCCCTATAAATTTATTAAAATGGATTATGTATGAATATAAAATCCTTCGTTATTATTTGTTAATAATTAAAAATAGTATCTTGAATTCTGTATGCTTGTTTAATTAACTTCATGTAAGCGATCCAAATAAAATTTAATTGCTCAAGCAAATTTCTTAGATTCAATTCACATACTTGAAAGTAATATCTTTCAAAAGAGAATCTAAATATTATGAAACATGGAATAAATTTTATCAATGGTTACCTAGAAAAAGGCAAGGTAGCTATGATGATTAGAATAATTAGTAAATAATATGTCAAATGAGATTATAAATGATGAAGTAAAATGTATATATGTATAACAATTGTAATGCTAGATCGGTGCAATGTATTGTAATCTTATAATTAAAATATTTTTTTAAAAAGAAAGTAATGTCTTTCATATATAAGGATATTATTTTGCTTTTGTGAATGCACAAGTATGGTACTGTGCATATTATAAAGTTGGTCTGAACTCTGAATATATTAAGATATATAGAAAACTTGGTGAAACTGATCAAAGATACAGCTATTTAAAACAGACAGTGGAATTTGTTCTTCCCAATTTATCTTTTCAAATGATTATTTTCCAGAAAAAAAAAAGCCATAATGAATATAACTTTGAAAGAATTTGCCATTTGAATTATAAAAAGAATTGGTTATTTTTGTATGTGAGTCCTATCTTCATGGAAAAAATGTAATCCTGTAAAGTTCAAGGAAGATCCTGGTATTAATTAAAATAAAGTTATATTTATATAATGGAGGACAAACTGTCAGATATGAAAAATAAAATGTGGATGTTCTGAGTTTGGAACTCAAATGATATCAAAGTTTAAGTTCCAAAATCCAAGAAAATGGGTATGTCATATTTCCTAGAATATATTGAATGGATAACTGACCATTGAAATTCATACCTGCTTGCAGTTTATATTGTGTGTACATGAGAACACTAAACTAATTTAAGTGGTAAATTCAGCCATCAAATGGAACTTACAGCAGTTTTTTCTCACTGATTGTAGAACCTGATTTACTCTAACCTAGCCTATGTCAGTTCTGAAAGCTGTATTAGAACCAGAAGCTTCCATGCTGCCACATTCCTGTGCCTGGGAAAGTAGGAGGGGAAAATTTTAGAGTGTTGGTAATTAGACATAATAACATCCTTCTTTTTGGTCAAGGTTATGTTATTCCTGCACCTAGAGGAAGGATGGTTGAAGGGATGTCCCAAATTGGAATGGTTGGTGATTGGACCTTATAATGGACTAATGGGTGCAGGGGTTGGGTTTTGAATTTTGAATTACTAAGGGAAAAACCCGGAACTCTCAGATTCGGATTTTCCCAGATGTGCCAGTATATCTACTCTAACAAAAAGGAACTTTGAGAAAATGCCTGTCTTGGAATTTTTAATTGGAGTTGGGTTTTTCTGGAACCCTGAGAGCCTAAAGTATCAAATTGTATATTTTCCATTGATCATTAGCAATTTTGGTCAAAAGCTTAGTTTAATTTTTTTAAATATATGCATATATATGCATATAAAGAATAGTCTTAGAAATAATTTGCATTGAAAGAGTATTCTATTTTTTAACATGCGATCGATCATACAACATTTACATACCAAAGAAGTAAGTGTCCTAAAATAAAGATCTACATTAAGCCCGTATCACACTGCACCAACGGATGGAAAGAGGATGTAAAACGGACAAAAAAGCTTGCCATCCGTTGGTTAACGCAATGTATCCGTTCTGTACTCACTGCCTCTGTTTTGCTTCCTCTCTATCCGTCCAGCATCCGTTTATGGACGTTTCATCCGCTCAGAAAGTTTTGAGCTGCTCAAAACTTTTGCGTGGAAAATGTATCCAATTCGTCCATTCTGCATCCGCTAGGCATCCGTTCTGCATCCATTACGCATCTGCTATATCCGCTAGGCATCCGTTCCGCATCTGCGCAACTTGCATCCGTTCGGATGCAGGGAGGAAGTGGAATGGATGCAGAACGGATGCCTAGCGGATGCAGCCCAGAAAACAAAGCATTTAAAATGGAAAAAATGTTTGCAGAGGGGACCTATCCCGGATATTAAGGATGCCTAGAGGATGCAAAGGGACACCTATACTGCCTATAAAAAGGGGGAGCAACTCACCTATATCTCACTTTCAGTCCAGCAGCCCAGCTGTGCAGACCTCTGCAGCCTTCATCTGACTCTTGCTCTTCCACAGCATCCAGTCATATCAACCATGGATTGTAACACAATCCTTTTGGCAGCTACCATCCTTCTGCAACAGTGCGAAGCCATCTACAGGCTCTGTGAATTCTACTACGGGAAGAAAAGGAGGTGGCCAAGAAGCGTCTGGGTCCGAAAATGGATGGGGAGAAGAGCAGAGTACAGACTGTACAACAAGCTGATGGTGGAGCTGAGGAACGAAGACACTCGGGCATTCCAGAACTTCATGAGGATGCCTCCAGCCATATTTGACGAAGTTGTGCAGCGGCTGACACCCAGGTTGACCAAGGCAAACACCAACTTCCGGCCCAGCCTGGACCCTGGGCTCAAGGTGGCACTGACTCTACGCCACCTGGCCTCAGGGACCACCTACAAGAGCATGCAGTATGGCTGGAGGGTGCCACACAACACCATCAGCATTGTGGTCAGAGAAGTGGTGCAGGCCATCATCGAAGAATACCTGGAAGAGCTCCTCCAGTGCCCCTCCACTGAAGAAGGATGGAAGAAAGTTGCAGAGCAGTGGTATCAGAGGTGGAACTTCCCACACACCGTTGGATCCATAGATGGCAAGCACGTGGCCTGCAAAGCTCCAGCCAAGTCGGGCTCCACTTATTTCAACTACAAGGACTTTTTCAGCATTGTCCTCTTTGCCATGGTCGATGCTGACTACAAGTTCATGTACATTGATGCTTCAGGCAACGGCTCATGTTCAGATGCCCAGGTATACAACGCCAGTCACCTCAAGGAGGGGCTGGAAGGCAACCTCATCATGGGCTTCCCAGATCCAGACCCCCTACCCAATGACACGCAAGATGTGCCCTACTTCATCGTGGGGGATGACATCTTCTCCCTCAGAACCTACCTCATGAAGCCCTACACTTCCAGACTCCTCACCCGTGAAGAGGGGATCTTCAACTAAAGGCTGTCCAGGGCAAGGCGGGTGGTGGAGAACGCCTTTGGCATCCTGACCAACAGGTTCCAGGTACTTCTCACCACCATACAGCATCGCCCAGAGACCGTGAGGAAGATCATGGAAGCTTGCTGCATCCTGCACAATCTCATGCGCACCCGCTACCCAGTCTTGCAGAACAGGCTCGTGGACCTCCAACAAGGCAATGGGGACATGGAGCCTGGGGAATGGAGGCAAGGGCAAAACCTGATAGACACTGAGGATGTGCAGGGCCCCAACAGAGCCTCATATGAAGGGAAGAAGCAGTGCAACCTCCTGAAACACTGGTGCAACTCCCCAGCTGGAGCAGTGGAGTGGCAAGACAGGATGATAGATGATTAATGGGTGCTTCCTTCATGGGCCATGTATGTTGGGTGGGCCTACAATGAACAGGGTGTTTAATGAAGAGTTGTGTTTGTGTTGACGTGTGGATCATTATTTCATTGTTATTGATAATAAAGGGTCTTAGGTGTGGCACCTGGGAGGGTGGACCATATAGTCCCACTATGCTTGCACTGGAGGTTTATTTATCCCCACAGCTATTACCCATTCCAAAGGTGTCCCTGCCCATCCCACAGCTATTACCCATCCCACAGGTATCCCTGCCCACCCCACTGCTATCCTTACCCATCCCACAAGCATACAAAGACTTAAACCAATTCTAAAAGTTTCCACCAAGACTTTATTAAAAAAAAGAATTGAAGCAAGTGTGTGAATCAAAGATAAACTTTATTGAACAACAAGCTGTAAAAGAAAAATGACCCAAGTCAAGTGTCCAAATAAAGTCCACAGGTAGCCAGCCAGCCAGTCTCTGGCACTCCTTTTGGTCACTCGGAGGTGTGCCCAGTCTCAGGGGTGAAGGGTCCAGGTGCTGTGGAGGTGGGTGCTGCTGCAGTGCTGGTCTGAAGCACCACTGGGGTGGCTGGCCCCGAGAGGACAACAGGTGACGGTGTATTGAGAAAGCTCTCAGACAGCTGGCTCAGACCCATGATGTTGAGAGGTCCTTCCTCCATGCCATGGGGTGTCAGCCCCAGTACTGATGACAGATATACTGAGGCCGGGCTTGGCTGTGGGGTGGAGGAAGGAGTAATGTAGTGGGGCTGTCTGGTCTGCAGCTGGGTAAGGACTGGCGTGGGTGGCATCGGTGGCGTGGGTGGCATCGCTGTCATTGGTGGCATAATTGGTGTGGGTGGCATCTGTGCCTGGACTGGGAAGGGCTGCTGCCTCTGCTGCTGGACCTCCTGGTAGCCGTAGCCCTGGTAGGTGAGGGCCTGTGGGAAGCCTTGGAATGGGACGGACATCACCTGGGGTGGAGGAGCAGGCCTGGACTGGGTGGGAGCAGGTTCCTCTGGGTCTGGAGGGTTGTGAAACAGATAGGTGATCCGGTCCTTCACCACCTGGTACTGGGGTTCTGCCATGTCCGTGAGGGTCTGGTTGACATAGGTGAGGAAGGGCTTGCGGTTGGAGGATGAGGAGTCGGCGTAGACCAGCTGAGAGAGGAGATCTATGCTGGTGCAGATGGTGTCCCTGATCTCCAGCAGGACAGTGTGGCTCTGCCTCTCCTGCTGTCTGGCTCTCTGCCTTTCTGTGGAGGTGGAGCTGGGTGGGGTGGATGCGGGTACGGCTGTGGTGGACGCGCCATCTCCTTTCTCCCACCGCACCAGGGAGTTCTCCACGTGCTCCTCCACGGTTACAACAACTGTCCGCGGGTTCTCCGCCGTGGCACGCTCCACAGAAACCTGCCTGGAGACAGGAGCTAACTCTCGGCGGGAAGAGGATTGGCTCTCAGCAGGCTGCCGGAGAGAGAGGGTAGTGAGAGGGGCTCCTGGTGCTCCTCGGTGGCGGATCACACTCTCCAGGAAGCTGCACCTGGCCATGACGTAGGTCTCTCTGTCCGTCAGCCTAACCGTGGCCTGGCCAGATTTCTACAGGTGCAGCTTCCCGTACCAGGTGTGCATGTGCTTCCACCAGCCGAGGAGCACCTCCGAAGTGTAGCCCATACTCTTCGCCTTCTCTCTTCAAGCAGCCTGCTTCCTTTTGGTGTCCCTGTATAGCCGGTGTCCCTTCCACCACAGATAGTCATTCTCTCTCAGCCACTCCAGCACCTCATCCTCGTGTCCCTCTTCAATGGAGTATTGCCTCCTCTCCCGTTGTCGCATACACCTCTTCCTCCCTTTGGCAGGACCAGATGGGCCCTCATCAGAGGGATTCCCAGGTAGTAGGGGCTGCTCCTCCACACCACCAGCAGCAGCAGCACAAGCAGGATCATCATCATCATCACCAGCAGGATCATAATAATAATAATAATCATCATCATCATCAGCAGCAGCAGGATCATCAGCAGCAGCAGCACCAGCACCAGCACCAGCAGGATCATCACCAGCAGGATCATCACCAGCAGGATCATCACCAGCATTACTAGTAGCACCACCACCAGCAGCAGGACCAGGATCAGCAGCAGCAGAGTAAGCACCAGCAGCGCCAGCAACACCAGGAGCACGAGCAGGACCAGCAGGACCAGCAGGACCAGCAAGTCCAAGAGCATGAGCAGGACCAGCAGGACCAGCAGGACCAGAAGCAGCTTCAGCAGAGTAAGCACCAGCAGAAGCACCACCGCCAGGAGCAGCTTCAGCAGAGTAAGCACCAGCAGAAGCACCACCGCCAGGAGCAGCTTCAGCAGAAGCTCCAGCCCCAGAAGAGCGAGCCTGAGCAGCAGAAGCCCCAGCAGAAGCAGAGTCAGGGACAGGGGGCGGGAGGGTGGCCCTGTCCTCTTGCCAGGGATGGCAGCAGGTTGCTGAGGCTTTCGCTTCTTCCCCATGGTTGTGGGGTTGCTGGCTGGCACCAAGGCTGGCAGGCACCAAGACTGGCAGGAAGGCTGGCACCAAGGCTGGCAGGAAGCCTGGCAGGCAGGAAGGCACCAAGGCTGGCAGGCAGACTGGCAGGAAGGCTGGCAGGCAGGCAGGCAGGCAGGCAGGCACCAAGGCTGGCAGACAGACTGGCTGGCAGGGAGGCTGGAAGGCAGGCTGGCAGCAAGGCTTGCAGGCAGGCAGAGAGCAAGGCTGGCAGGGAGGCTGGCCAGGAGGCTTGGAGGCAGGCTGGCAGGAAGGCTGGCAGCAAGGCTTGCAAGCAGGCATGCAGGCAGGGCAGGCAAGGACTCGATGTATCCGGCAGCAGGTCTTTCCTCCAAATGCTGGCCACATGCAAACTGCTTCCTTTTATATCCGCGTGGCTTACGCAATGCATCCCCCCCGCATGCAGAATTAACGCTCGGCATCCGTTCGACTTCCGCTGTGCATCTGCTAGGCTTCTGCTCTGCATCCGCTTCATCCGCTGTGCATTCGCTGTGCATGCGCTGTATCCGTTCTGCGTCTGCTTTGCTGAGGTCCCCCAGAAGCTTAGCGAATGTGCCATCCGCTCCCATCCACTTCCATCCGCTGGGCTTCCGTTCTGCATCCGCTTTCCATCCGCCCTGCATCCTCCCCGCGTCCGTTCCTTTCCGTGTTATCCGCTCCGGTTATGCAAATTTTTGCCCCTTTTGAGAGCGGATAACAACGGATGGAACAATTTGCTCGTCCGTTGTGTCCTTTTTACTAACGTTTTGCATCCGTTGGGCAGTGTGACAGGGCCTTTACATAATACAGGAGAAATATTGTTGGCTCAGATACATACCACTCCAATTGATTTTTTGGAAGAATGTTAGCTAGATATTTATATCAATATACAGCCTATGAAACCATTTAGAAACTATAAGTGCAAGTAATTATAACATCTTATTAGTCACCATCCTTATAATTATTTTACTTAATAAGACACATTACTTTCAATAGGATAGTTTTCTTTGTGCATATACAATTTTAATATTTTATTAAAAATATGAAAAAATATAAATTTAAAAATATAAATATGAAATTATAATGATTTAAAATGAGCAATTCATACATCTGGAAACTTAAGATTCTGTGTGTAGCAATAAGTCTAGTTCACTTTTTAAAATGAACTTCACCATTTTTCATTTGGGCCCAGTTAAAATGCTTTGAATGTTTGCAGCATAAGAAATAAGGATGTGAAAACCAAATAAGATAAATAAGTCAGTGTTTGTGAATGGGAACCTTTGTTACACTTTTAAAATATTATATACTTCTGAAAATACCATGTTTCTGGAAAAATTCTGGATTGCAAGAAATTATTAATGTTTATGAAATGTTGGTTCATTTAGTTTAAACACTTGTAAAAATATGAAAAGAGTATTATAAACTTGAAAAAAACTTTGATCTTATTGGTTGAAGATTTTATATAAAATTCTGTAAGTATACTTTTTTAAAATATAGCAATTTGGGAAATATGTGTATCCTAAATGATAACTTCTATAGAAAGTATTATATCTTTTAATTTATAATTTCTTGATACAATTTTAAGTTGTTCAGTTACATCTGATTTTTTAGCATCAATGAATTTATCATTGCTAATACAAGCCTGCTCATATTTTATATGTGGGAAAATGAGTCATAGATTACAATTGGTTTATCTATGCATAATTGAAAGCGTGCCATTGGAGAGTTGGAATATAGAAAGGTACAATCAATAGACCTCAAGTACTTAAATGGGTTTCCAGTAAAATTCATCTTTCCTGAGATTATACACAATTTTTTCTTTAATTTTAAATAGCAAAATTGTGTAAAGCCCATGTCACACAGGACCAACGGATGGAAAGAGGATGTAATATGGAGAGAAACACTTGCCATCCGTTGGTTAAGCCCATGTCACACAGCACTAATGGATGGAAAGAGGATGTAAAACGGAGAGAAACACTTGCCATGCGTTGGTTAACGCGATGCATCCGTTCTGTACTAACTGCGTCTGTTTTTCATACTCTCTATCCGTCCAGCATTTGTCTACTGACATTTCATCCGCTCTAAATGTTTTGAGCTGCACAAAACTTTTTGAGCGGATAAAGTATCCAACGCGTCCATTCTACATCCGCTACACATACGGGGAACATCCGTTATACGTCCGTTGTCATCCGTTACATGTCCGCTATATCCGCTAGGCATCCGTTGCACATCCGTGCAATATCATATTATTTAAAATCCATCTAGATCTCCTCTTTTGTTCTTTCCAAATGACTGTCATTGGGTTGTAGTCTGCACAAGTGCTTGTTTCTATTTCAATTTCTCGTATGTTGGCAAGTAATTCTGCTGACATTCATATCATGTCTATTGTAGACCATGATGTATGTCTGTTTGAGTAAAAAGTATATTGCTGGTTTTCCACATTTTTCTCTCTCCATGCATCTTTTACGTTTACTTCTATCATTCAAAAGAAAGATTTTAGTAGTATCTTTCCATTTTTCTTTGTTGATTTCTGCATTTTATAGTCCAGCTGATCATTAATTATTCCATTGAAATCTCCCATCATATAAATATTAGCATAGTCCATGTGCTGTCCTGGCCAGTCTATGGGAGTTGGATAGTTACTTAGGAATTGTGAACTGTCCCCTTAATGAAATGCATCATGGTAAAAGTTGTTAAAGGTATCCTGGGAAATATAGTTCATCTCACATGGCTACATCTGTAATCCTGATTGGTCACTGAATTAACCCTTGGTGGGTTAAGGGAGTTTTCCTCATTCTTTGTCTGAACTCTCTACCACATGGCATCTTCCTTCTATCGCTACGAGATGGGTTAGGAGATAACCATCCTTCATGTGCAAGGCAGACATACAAAGGATTGGTCATTAAAGAAGAACTTCATCATAAATGTGATTTATGAAGATACCTGATGTACCAATAAATGAACTTTGTTATGGAAGCTTCATTAAGTTATCTATCTGCATCTGCACTGCTATAAATCTATCTCTGTGCAAGAGGCAGAACAGTGAAAGATGAATTTTAACTCATCAAAAAAGCAAAAATTTATTAATTTTGGATTTGTTATAAAGCAATGTGATCTTGAAGCCAGGAGTGAATGTGCAATGTTGATCTGAACCTGCATCTCTCATCCTTTCTCTCTCTTTGGGAGCAAGGGAACTTTCTGCATGCTGTTTGGAAGGTGGGAGGGGTTGGAATTCCCCTACATGATACAAACAAAGAGAACCAGTAACCCACCCACCCACCCCTTCTCCATTTATGCTAGAGACTTTCCAAATATCCTACACTCTGGCTTTCAAAGGCTGTCAAGTTTTCAAATAACATTGTCTTTTAATCTTCTCCCAGTTTAACCACAGAGACTCCCATATATAATGTCTTCTAAAGTACCCCTGTGTTTTAGTTCCCTTATACCATAAAAAAGCATGCCACCCCAACAACAGATGATGTCCTTCTAATCTCAACAATCTAGTATTTCTTAATGTTATCCATTCCTAAACCCACATCAAATTTGTAGCTTGGTAATACAACTCCCAATTAGGCAAACCAAATCCTCCTCTTATTCTAGCATCTTGCAAAAGTTTTAACTTTATTCTCGCTTTCTTTCCTTTCTTTCCTTTCTTTCCTCGTATATATTTCAACACAATTTTATTTAGATCTTCAAAATAGTCTTTTCCAAGTCTAATTGGAATTGTTTGAAACAAATATAAAATTCTGGGTAAGATATTCATCTTGATTGTTGATATTCTCCCTATTAATGACAGTTTTAAATTTTCCCATTTTGACACATCTTGCGCTATCTGCTGTTTAAGTTTGAAATAATTATTCTCTTTTAGTGTACTGCATCTTACTGTCAAGTATATCCCCAAGTACTTGATCTTATTCATGACCTGAATTTTCAATATGTCTGCCAGTTCTTCCTTTTGTCTTGATAGCATATTCTTTGTCAAGATCTTTGTCTTATCTTTATTTATTTTCAAACCAGCCACCTTACCATATGTCTCTATCTTTTCTATCAATTTTGATGCTATTTCTAGTGGGTCTTCTAAGATAAAAACCAGATCATCTGGAAATGCTTGCAACTTAAATTCTTCCTTTTTAATTTTCATCCCTTTTATATTCTTTTCATCTCTAATATTTCTATTTAGCACTTCCAAAGTTAACACAAACAACAGAGGTGATAGTGGGCAGCCTTGTCTTATTCCTTTTCTTATATCAATAGAGTCTGTCAGTTCTCCCTCTATCATTATCTTTGCCGTTTGCTTATGATATATAGCTTCTATTGCTTGAATAAATTTTCCAGCAAAGCCTATCTGTTCCAACAGTAATAACATGAATCACCAATTCACCTTATCAAATGCCTTCTTTGCATCTAGAAATATCAGAGCCATTTGTTTTTCAGGATGTGCCTCATAGTATTCCAAAATGTCCAATACTACTTTCATATTGTCTTTAATTTTTTTCTTTGGCAGAAATCCATTTTGATCAGGATGGATAAAATTATTTAAGTATTTTTTAAGTCTTTCTGCCAATATTGAAGCAAAAATTTTATGATCTGCATTTAGGTCTATAGGAAAATAGGTCTATAGTTCTTGATTTGTAATGGATCGGCCTCCTCTTTTGAGACAAGTGTAATATAACCTTCTGACCATGATTTAGTATCATCTTCTTTAACATAACTTCATTCATAACTTCTAGCAATGGAAGATTCAATGATTCTTGTAATGTTTTGTAAAATTCTTCCAGAAGTCCATCTGGGCCTGGTGCCTTTCTATTATTTTGCTTCTTGAGTGCTTCAGTTAACTCCATCATTGTTATATTGCTTTCTAACATTGTTTCAATCTCTTTAGGTATCTGGGGTAACTTCTGTAGGTACTGTTTGATTGTTTCCTCATCCATATTCTCTTGTGTGTATAGTTTCCCATAATAGTCTTGAATGATTTCCTTCTTCTCTTTACTACCATAGCAAACTTGGCCTTGTTCATCTATTAATTGCAATATTTTCCTTGATTCTTTCTCCTTTCTCAATTTATATGCTAACCATCTACCTGGTTTATTTGCATCTTCAAAGTAGTTCTGTTTAGCACCTCTAATTTTCTGTGCTAATTTTTCTTTTTCTATTAGACCCATTTTATGTTTAATTATATCTATTTTTAACTTAATGTCCTTTTTCTATGGCATTTTCTGTAGCTCTTTTTCAAGTCCTTTATACTCATCCTCTAATGCCTTAGAGGCTAATCTTTTCATGTGATTTCTTTTCCTTGTATTGTCTATTATCAAGCCTCTGGCATATGCCTTCATTGTACCCCATACATTCTGGATTGATGTATCTTCTTTTTTGTTTTCTCTAAAGAAAAAAGCCAGTTCTTTCGCCATCCACTGTGTGAAGTTGTTTTCCGTCTAGATCTTCTTCTTTGTCCTTTCCTTTTAATTGCCATTGGATTGTGATCTGCCCAAATACTTGTTTCAATATTTATTTCTTGAATATTAGTTAACAATTCTGTTGACATCCATATCATATCTATTCTGGACCATGATAAGTGTCTATTTGAGTAGAAAGTGTATTGTTTAGTTTAAGCATTTCTTTCTCTCCATGTATCTTTTATTTCATCTACCATTTTAAAAAATGATTTAGGGAGAGTCTTCCTGTTTTGCTTTCTTGTTTTCTGTGCTTTATAGTCCAGTTTGTTGTCTACAATTCCATTAAAATCTCCCATCATAACTATATTAGCATAGTCCAGTTAAATTATTTTCATATGTAATTTTTTATAAAATTATTCTTGTTTGTCATTCAAGGCATAGATTGCAATCAGGAGTGTTTTTGTATTATTGTCCATAATTTCCACCATTAGTATTCTTCCATCATCATCAGTATAAATCAATTTCGCTGGAATGGTCTCTTTAATATATAAAACCACTCCTCTTTTCTTGCATTGTGTCAAGGAGGTAAATATTTTCCCTAGTTTTGGCTGCATCAACAATTGTTCATATTGTTGTTTAATATGTACTTCTTGTAGGCAGATTATATCAAATTTAAATTTCTCTAATTTATGGAAAGTTTTCCTTCTTTTAACGGCTGAATTAAGTCAATTTATATTAATTGTAATCAATTTTTTTCTCTTCCATGGTTATATTTTATAATTAGGTTTGGCAGCTCTCGTGGATCTTGGTTCACATTGTTCTTTGGCTTCCTCCTTTCCAACTACTGCACCTTCCTCTTTTTTAGTCATCATTTGGCAGTCTTCTTGGAATTCAGTTAGTGAAATTTCTTTTTCTGCCTCTTCCTCTTTCCCTCTGAAAAATTCTGTACAAAATGATTCAGCTTTCTCAATTGAATCAATTCTGTATCTCTGTTCTTGCGATGTGAACATTGAACCTTCTGGAATCAGCCATCTATAATTCACCTCTTTTTTTAGGTAGCAAGAATTTGGTCAAGAATCAGTATTCTCTTCTCATCTCTCTTACTCTTCTGGGTACTTGTTTCAAAACCACAATCTCCTTATCTTTATATTTCAATGTTTTTTCTCTCTTGCCACTTGCAATATTTGTGTTTTAATGGCTTTCTTTGTAAATCTGACATGAACTTTTTTTGGAAGGCTATTTCTCATTGCGTATCTTGTGAAGACTTAATAGACCTCATCTATTCCATCCATCATCTTCTCTTCAGTTATTTACAAAGTTTCAGCCAATATTTCTATCATTATCTCAGCTAGATTTTGTCCTTTTTCTTCCTCTATGTTTTGGAATCTAAGATAAAATTCTGATCTGTCCTTCTCCCATCTCAACATACCATTTTTATCTTATTCAACCACAGTTAATCTGTTGTCAATGTCTCCAATCTTCTTGTCTGTTTGTTTATCTTCTTCAATTTTTAGTAGTCTCTCATCATACTTCATCATCATTTGTTGGATGTTCTCCACTTTTTATCAGTTTTTCCTGTTCTTTGTTCAATTTCTCTGTTCTTTGTTCGATGTTTTCTATTCTCTTTTCAGTATTCTCTGATCTTGTTTGAATGTTTTAAATTCCTTGCATAATCATCTGCAGGGTCACTTTTTCTTTTTCTTGTTCTTTCTCTTGCCTTAACATTGTCTGTATTGAGCATTGTCCTCCAGATGGTGGAGAGGAGGAAGTAGAAGTTGAAGAACCAGGAGCTGTTAATTTCCTACTCATTTCAAATAATTCAAAATCTTCAGGTTCTTTTAGACTTTAATCCAATTGTGAAGTAACCAATTGCAGTTCTGAATAAAAATAGTAGGGAAGAAGAAGCCAAATAGTTGTAGTAGTCGTAGTAGTAGTAGTAGTAGTAATAATAATAATAATAATAATAATAATAATAATGAATTTCTTAAGGTTCTTGTATAGCTTAATACTATCGATTGGTTAGATAACAGTAAAAATTCAAAAATGAAGGAAAAAACCATCAACACACAGAAAGGAGGAAAAGTTGTAAAATCCTAAAAAAGACTGAAAAGTGAGGAATAAAAAGCTTTAAAAAAGGAAAAATTCTTCAGGTTCTTCAACACCTTAATCCAGTTAAGAGGTCTCAAATATAAAAGGCTGCATAAGAGAAAAAGGAAAGAAAAAAAAGGCCAGGAAGATAAAAAGAAAAAACCAGTGTTGGAGGTAGCTGGAAAAACAAAAGAACCAGAAAGGCAGAAAAAAAAAAGAAAAAAAGGCTACTCCCTTAAAAAGAAAAGGAAGGAAATCATTAATACTAAAACTTTTCTTTTAAAATAAAAAGTAAACATAAAAATGTAACTTCCAAAGGCAAGCAAAAAAAAAAGCAAAGACAAGTTCCAAAGAACTAAAAATCCAAATAGCTATTTCAAAAAGTAAACTTTTGAGGAGGGGTAGTACAGCTTTGGAAAAATCAAGAGAACACACTGCACTTTGTTTAATTATCCAAGGCTCTTGTTATAACACTCTTCTCTAGAAACTTATCACCTTTTCCTTTCCTATAAACTTCAACACCAGACTCCAACTGTTGATAGAAACCCAGAAGAGCACCTGCAATAATACTCTCCCATGCTCTTCCCTCTATCTTATCAAATAGCAATGTCCTTGAAAAGAAAGTTTCAATTCTTTCTTTCTCAGCTTTGTCTGGTCACAAGAGAAATAGAATATTTCCAAGCTTCTAATTGGCAGTGTTACAAAGTTTCTTTGCTTTCACTTTCCCCTTCCTTTTCCAAGAAAAAATATGATAAGAATTAATTAAAAAAAAAGAAAAATATATTTTAAAAAAAGAAATAACTAAAAGGGAGTCTCTAGCCTTGATGTTACAAAATCAAGAAGGAGACAAAAAAAATAGATGGAGGCAAAAAAAACCAGGCCAGTTTCAAAATATAAGATCATGTATAGAAAATCCAGCAATGAGAAAAAAACATTACTTTGACATTCCTGTTTAAAATCACCGCTTAGTCACTTCTGTCAAAACTTTTACAGATTCTTTCTTTTACTTAGGGTCTCCTTTTAGATCTTAGAATAAAGAAAAAGTTCTCACTAAACCGGTACAGTCTCTGTTTCTGTTCTCTTTCATTTCGGAGCTGTCCCAACTTCAGCAGCTTTAATGGCTGCCTCTTTGCCGCTGGCAAGAAGAGCTTCTCCTGGATCCACCAGGGACTTTGCAGTATCCCTGGGATCGACAGGATGCGCTCTTCACTTTCACCATCTCTTCGGGATGGTTTAGATCCGACAGGACCATCCAGGAGCAAAGATATCGGCAGCGATCTCAGACCTCCAAGATCGCATGCCGTATCATTGCGATGCCAGCTCCATCGTTGTGATGCCTGCATCCCATGTCACGGCATGATGACTACTCTGTTTCCAACATTGGCAAGTAGACAACAAATATAAGTGGAAGTTGGCATCCGCCCTCTTGGGAGGGGACAAATTATTTGGATCTGCCCTGGATCCGCTCCTGGTGGAATCTCGAAATAAGAAAAAGATTCTCCCCTCTCTTTTTTGCAAGCCTGACAGAAGATCTTCCCAATCCTTTCGGGGGGGGGGTTACTTTTGTCCCTTTCATCAAGGATCCTACTCCCAAAGTTCACAAAGGCCCTTTGTGAAGGACAGCAGGCAGCAAGGACAACAGGCAGAAAGATTTACAAAGGTTTTACAAAGACCCTTACAAAGGTTCTGCGTTAGCAGGCCATCTTAGTAATAACCCTGTTTGGCTACAATGCTATCTCGATGACATATTAATTTTGTCATTGTGCAGCCAGCAAGCTGATCTAGATACTCAGGTCATCCTACAGGCTCTCCAACAGCATGGATTTTCAAAAATTTGGGGCAAGAGTCACTTGATACCATCAACCCGCTTCCTGTACTTGGGAGCCATCATTGATACAGTGTCTGGGAAGGTATCACTATCACCAGATAGGAAGAATAGCATTAGGCAGTTGTCAAAAGAGGTTAGAACGCTCAAACACATACCGCTGACCCAATTATCCAAACTATTAGGAAAAATGATCTCATGCATTTCTGTTGTTCCCTTCATGCCAGAACCCTCCAATGATTTCTGCTCCCATATCAGTGGTCAGCAAAAAGCAATGCTATGTCCGAGATCACAGTTCCATCAAAGGTCCTCATATCGCTTCACTGGTGGACCACAACAAACATCAACAAGGTCTTTTCAAGGACCCTCACAGACAGACTATAACAACAGATGCAAGTCTGTTTCAACTGCCTCTGGTCTCCTAGTCTCCCACCTGGAAAAAGCAGCCAGGATTCACAGTTTGGAGTAATCTTTGCTTTATTCCAGCAACCAAAATAATACAACAGTGAGTAAGGATATTTCCAACTAAAGCCTGCGCTGAGAGCCACTGCCTCTCAGCGCTTTAAATACCCTAGTTCCGCCCTTCCCATGCATCTAAGCTGCCTAACATCCGGTTCTTCATTGTACTAATATCCGTCTATCAGCTCCCTTCACCCATGTGCTATTTTCCTTATTATCCCATGATTGTGCCCAGATTACCCACCACCATAGCCATTCTTCTCCGAATGTCAGCCACCACTTGTCTCTGCTTCAGTCCTGGATTCAGTAGCTGCCACCCATTCCCAGCCTGCTGTAATCTCCCTGTCACCTCCTGATGACATCATCCTAGTTTCTCTATGGGGCGGTTGGGGCAGCTACGAGGTAAATAGCAGTTTCTCTAATTGTCAGGCTCTAGTGCATGTTGCAGCATGTCTGGAGCCCAACATGTGGCCCTCTGTACCATGGGTCGATCTGGAAAACAGTAAGGGACAATGTCAGTGTTATATTTACAATGTTCCCCTCTCCCCCCTGCCTTCATGGGATATCTATCATCTATGGAAATTTCACTGTAGTCGAGGAGCTGCCATATCCTCCTGTTGTATCCATGTGGCCTCTGACTTAGGATATCCTTAGGATATTCCATCCTTTCCATTTGACCAAGTATTGTAATGTGCCTCTATGCCGATGAGAGTCTAGAATATTGTCTAGTTTATAGTGATCATCCCTGACAGGTCCTGGTGTGTTGAAATCCAAGGATACAGCCAAAGATGATTTTAGAAGGCGCTTGTGGAACACTAGATGTATCCATTTGAATCATGGTGGTAATTTCAACTGCACAGTCACTGGGTTAATGACATTCACTATAGGAAAGGGGCCTATATATTTCAGTCCCAGTTTCTTGCTTGCCAATCCAGTTTGATGTATTTGGCAGATAAGATAAACTAGATCCCCTCTTCGAAATAGGATATGATCCGCTTGTTTCTTGTCGACCTGTTTTCTGTAAGCTTTGGCTGCTTCTTGTAATGTCTGTTGTACCATGTCTGCTGTAGTGTTCCATGTGGCCTGAATTTGCACAGCCCAGGTGGTGGCCATTATGGGATTTGTACATGTTTGTGGCCATTCCATGTACTACTTGGAAGGGGGTGCAGCCGGTACTACAATACAGTGTATTATTAAAAGCAACTTCAGCATATGGTATTAGGTCTACCCAATTGGTTTGCTGGTATGATATATAGCAATGAAGCTACCGTTCCACAGTGGCATTTGCTTGTTCCGCCTCACCATTGGTACTGGGATGGTACACTGTGCTCAGTCCCTGAGCTGACCTGATCAAATGCAGAAATTCTCACCAAAACCGGGCTGTAAATTGCACTCCTCTATCAGAGATAATACATCACGGGACACCATGCAAGTAGTACACATGTTTGATAAACAGTTTGGATAACTTGCAAGCTGATGGTAGTCCAGTGCAGGGGATAAAATGGGCCTGTTTTAAAAATAGATCAATAATTGTGCAAATAACAGTGTACCCCTGACTATTAGGGAGCTCTACAATGAAGTCTCTCGGGGTTTACAGAAATGCTGTTTTGCTAAATGCATAATTTTCAAGAATCCATAATGCCCCTCTAATCTGGCATTATGTCAGTGCTTTAATATGAGAGTTCTGAGTTTCTCAGGTATGTATATCTTACAATACCATCCCAGATGTCACATTGCATCCTGTTATCCGCCCATCACCTATCCTGTGTTACAGCAGCAGGAAGATCAGTTGTCAAAATGCTGTCTCTAAGAGACTGTACCATTTCTTGCTGTGGTATGAGAGGTTTCACCATTTCTTCTCATTGACTATTGTATTGTGGCATCCGGGATAACACATCAGCCAATGAAGTTTTTCCCTGATGGTACGTATTGTAGTATGAAATTGAATCACCGGAAATACAAGGCCCAATGGACTTGTTTAGGTGACAGTCTGCATGGTGACTGTAGAGCCTCCAGGTTCTTATGATCTGTCCATATTTTAAAAGAATGCTTCCCCTCTTCCAATAAATGGAACCACGTCATCAAAGCCCAATGGACTATGAAGGCTTCCTTTTCCCACACGGCCCAGTTTCTTTCTGTTGGATTTAATTTTATAGAGGTGTATGTGTAAGGTTAGATTATCACTGTTTATTCTTCTATAATAATATGGTTCCTAGTGCTACATCACTCACATCTGCTTGGACTATAAACAGTTCATTGGGGTCAGGCTTTTTAGCAAATAACCCCTTCAGAATATCAAAAGCCTGTTGACATGTTTCTGAGCAATCTGATGTTTAGTTTGATTTTGGTTTTGTGGTATTTAGATGTTTGGTTAGTAGCAAGTGAGTTAAGGGTAGGCTATAGCTGCAAAAGAAGGAATAAATTGTTGGTAAAAATTGACAAACCCCAAGAAACTCTGTAGCTGTTTACACATTGCAAGGATTTGCCAGTCCAATACAACTTTCACCTTATTCAGATCCATTTCAACTCCCTTCCTCGAGATTCAATAATTCAGATAATCCAGTTGGGTACAATGAAAGTCGCACTTGGATAATTTCATGTATAATGTGCATCTAAAAGTTTTGTAATTACCATCCTCACCAACTGTATATGGTCTTCCATGGATTCTGAACAAATTAAAATATCGTCCAGGTAAACTAAAACCCCTTGATATAAATGTTCATGTAAGATGCCATTAATGAGCTGCATGAGTACAGCTGGTGCCCCCTGCAACCCAAAAGGCATCACCCTAAATTGGTAACTGCCAAGTGGGCAGTTGAAAGTTGTCTTTCTCTCATCGCTGGCTCATATGCACATTTTGTAAAAATTCATCCTTTTCAAGAGTGGCCAGCAAATCCTTCATAAGTGGTAATGGGTATAACGGCTCCAAACAGATGGCATTAAAGCCTGGAAATCCACGCAAAACCTCAGCCCACCATCTTTCTTTTCTCTGCATAGCACCAGTATGGCTATGTGAGACCTTCCTGGTTGAATGAACTCCCCTTTCAAGTTTTTATCAATGTATTTACACATCTCATCTAATTCCTTTGGGGTCATTGAATACATTTTAGGTTTTGGCCACTTCGCTCCAGGTATCAATTCAATGGCACAATAGGTGGAACGATGAGGTGGTAGGCAATCACTACTATTTTCATTGAATACTTCAGCCAAATCTCTATACTCATTTGGATAGTCTTGTGCCTTTAGTGGATTGTCATTTGGCAGGTGCAGTTTAACCTTTTCCTTCTCAAAAGGTTGGGGTTCTGGTTCAAGTCTCAGTCTTCTAAAACCCCTTCCCACCAGATGGTTGGCGCCCACTTATCCAACCACATATTCACATCATATGTGGCATATTCACATCATATGTGGGACCACCATAAAAGACAACCATTCCCAATGGCCTCCCATTTCCATCTTCACTGATTCTGTGCAATTCGTGGCCGGAACACCCTCCAATGTAGATTCATCCACATGCTCAAACCTAGTAGGGATGGTTAATCAAATCACCTGTAATCCCAACTTGTCTACCATTGCTTGTGTTAATAAACACCTAGTACATCCAGTATCGATCAAGGCCCCAATTTCCATCCTTTGGGTAGATTGTTCATTCACAAGTGTAACTGATATGATGAATGGCCTAATTGGCATATTCACTATTGGATTCTCAGAGCTCTCTCCCTTGAGTTGATACTGTCTTTAGGCACTGATGGTAATAATGTCTCGTTCCATCTGGTCGAGGGCTAACCGGTACTTGTACCACACCCTGGGATTGGTCTGATGCTGGTGTCATATGGCCTCCAGACCTGCCCCTGTGATTACCTGGCCCCTGAAGAGCTGTTGCTGGGTGTGGCCCAAGAGGTGGTATCGGGCAATCCACTGCCCAATAGTCCTGTATGTTGCAACAAAAACAACGAAATGCCCCTCTGCCACCTTGATTCAGAGGTGGCAATATGGTACTCAATCTGGTGGGGCAAATTAGAGGACCTTTCCATCCCCCAGATCCAGTATTTCCTCTTGTTTTTAACTGTAACTGCCACAATCCAGAATCAACATCCATCGCCATCTTGTACCTGTCTTGTATTTGTTGTGACAATCCTCGATATAAGCAGGCTTGGCTAAGGTCCCAGTCTAGGCCTCCTTTGAAAAGATGTATTAACATTTTCTCTGACACAGAATGCAGTCTAGCAGCCATGATGAAATTCATTTACATATTCTCTCACTGGCCGGCCCTTCTGCCTCAATGCCAATAGCACATCCTTGGCCTACTGTCCTTTAGAATTATCCTCAAATCTAGTGCGTAAAGTATTCAGGAATAAGCCAATATCTGCAAAATGCTTGGAATGCTCCTGATGTAGGTCTGCCACCCATTCTCTGGCCTCACCCTCCAATACACTCATCACAGCCATTACCATCGCCCAATGGGATGGATAGCATTGCCCATATAGGTTGAAGTGGTTGGACACTGCTAATCTATCTGCATTGTTGTCAAAAGATGCATGGAGGGGGGTGGGCCTACCTCCCTTGCAGAGGTGCCCAAGCCATGACAAGTCCCACTGAACCTATAGCCTAAGACTGAGTTGTATATTCCACTTGACCCCATGCTTCTCACTCCTGGGACTCCCTTGTAACCAGATCTCCTTGCATCTGAATCCCGTGCCTTGGGGTTTTTTTCATGGTCTCCCTTGCTTCTGTTGAACCTCTGGATTATAGATCATACCGATCCAAACTCCTGCCCACATCCATATCAGAACCCCCAACAGGGCTGGTACTGGTCAACAGTCCCTTCTCTGCTACTGAGGGTACCCCACTCTGTCAACGCTCAGTCCACTCTTACAAAGCAGTTGGCTCTTGCAGGGTGACATCCCCGAACTGCATTTGCAATATGTCCAACATGTCACTCCTTGGTACATTCCATCCACTTTCCTCCCAAGCCGGCCATCTCCTCACCCTCCAGTTCTTGGCCTGAATCTGGATTCCAAGCTTCCACCTGCCATTGGTAACTCCAATGGCTCACTGAGCCTCACTTTTCTCAGTTTGAGTGCCTTCAGTTTCATCAGTGGTTCTGTTCCAGGGGTTTTCTTCTCCTTCTCCTCTGTTAGCAACCTCCCATCTTCTAAGCCTTCCACAGCCTCATCTGCTACATCCTCCATGTAACTCAGGGTCTTTACCCTCAGCCATCCTTTTCTTGCCACCACAATTTGTGTTAGGAATAAAAGAGTGCTGGCTTTCTCTCAGCTGCCTCTGGTCTCTTGGTCTCCCACCTGGAAAAAGCAGTCAGGGCTCACAGTTTGGAGTAATCTTTGCTTTATTCCAGTAATCAAAATAATGCAGCAGTGAGTAAGGATAGTTCTAAATAAAACCAGCACTGAGAGCCACTGCCTCTCAGCACTTTAAATACCCTACTTCCTCCCTTCCCACTCATCTAAGCTGCCTAACATCCGGTCCTTCATTAAACTAACATCAGTCTATCAACATCTCTCTTCACCCATGTGCTTACTGTCTTCCTTATTATTCTGTGATTGTGCCCAGATTACCCACCACCATGGCCATTCTCCTCCGAATGTCAGCCATTGCTCATCTCTCTTTCAGTCCTGGATTCTGCCACCCATTCCCAGACTGCTGCAATCTCCCTGTCACCTCCTGATGACAGCATCCTAGTCTCTCCAATGGGGTGGCTGTGACAGCTGGGATTGCAATGAGGTAAATAGCAGTTCCTCTGATTGTCGGGCTCCAGTGCATGTTGCACCATGTCCAGAACCCAACAGTCTGTTTGGATGGGGGGGGCAGTCAGTCCCTTACAGCTCAGGGTCACTGGTCCATGACAGAACAAGCCTGCAGCATAAACTGGCTGGAATTGAGGGCAGTCCATCTGTTCCTCCGCAAATTTCTACCACTTATCCAGGGACATGTCCTCATCCTAACCGACAATGTGGTGACAAAGGCCCATATAAACAAGCAGGGGAGCACCCATTCAAGATCACTAATGAGAGGGTCAGAGAAACTGTGCTGCTGGGCGGAGAGGAACTTGATCTCCATCAAAGGGGAACACATCTGAGGACAATCCAACATCCAGGAAGACTGATTGAGCAGGGCTACTGTCAACTAGTGTGAATGGTGCCTGCACCTGAGACTGTTTCAGGAGATGTCGCATCTGTTTGGCCAACCGATCATAGACCTCTTTCCCTCACCTCTCAACACACGGCTCCCAGGATTCATTTCCAGATTTCCGACACAAGCAGTGGAAGGGAGTCAATGGTCTATGCTGTCACTGGCCTTGAGGTCTCCTGTATGCTTTCCCTCCCCTTCCACTGATTTCCAAGGTGATCCATAAGCTTCTAGAAGAGAAAGCGGAATTATTGTTGGTGGCACATTACTGGCCAAGACGTCCGTGGTTTGTGGATCTCAGAGATCTCTCAATCACAGATCCATGGAGAATGCCGCCAAACAGAGTCTCGCTCACATAGGGTCCAATTCAACATCCAGACTCACAATGGCTGCACCTAGTTGTATAGCACTTGAGTAAAGACATCTGAAAGGCAAGAAACTTTCCAATAAAGACATCTTTACAATTCAAGTGGCCAGACGGCCATCAACGTACCATATTTATAGTGCCACCTGGAACATCATCTGCAAGTGGTGTGACAAGGTGAAAATAGACCCCACCTATCCATTGGTGGCACAAATACTAGACTTTTTTCAGGAAGGTTTGGAAAAAGTACTCTCACCAAATATTTTGCGTAGACAGGTTGCAACTTCCTCGATGGGGCCACTAATTTAAGACCTCTAGTGGCCCATAGATACCCCACCTGGGATCTAAACAAGGTACTCATAGCACTCACAAAAAAATCCTTTGAGCCTCTGAGAAGTGCAAGTCTCCATCTACTTACATATAAGGTGGTGTTCTCAGTAGCAATAACATCTGCCAGATGAATTTCTGAGGTAGCCACCCTATTAGTGAGACAAGATCTCTGCATTTTCCATTCTGACAGAATTGTCCTTTGTTTAGACCCAACCTTCTTTCCCAAAATTAATTCGACTTTCCACAGAGCTCAGGAGTTAATATCCCCAACTTCTGTCCAAGGACATCTCACGGTCTAGAGTGACAATGGCATCTATTAGACATGAGGTGTGCACTCCGAATCTATATAGACAGGACTGCATCTTTTAGGTGAGATGGAAGCGCTCTTTGTCTACTTTCAACCAGCTACTCAAGGAAAGTCATATCATCGATAGTTGGTGGCTAAAAGCTAGGTCACACTGGCCGATGGATGCAAAACATATGTAAAAAGGACACAGCGGATGAGCAAATTTTCCATTCATTGTTATCCGCTCTCAAAAGTGCCCCAAGTTTGCATAAACAGAGCGGATAACAACAGAAAGGAACGGACGTGGGGAGGATGTAGCGTGGATGTAAAGCGGATGTTTGTAGGAAGCCTAGCAGATGAAAGCAGATGGAAACGGATGACACATCCGCAGGGCTTCCGGGGGAGAACAGCAAAGCGGACGCGTAGCGGAAGGAGCAGATGCATAGCGGATGCATAGCAAATGACACAGATGCATCACGGACGCCTATAGGATGCATAATGGATGCCTAGCGGATGCAAAGCGTTCACTGCGCATGCGGGGAGGATGAATTGCGTCAGCTCCGTGGATATAAAAGGATGCAGCTCGCAAGAAGGTCACCATTCAGAGGAAAGACCTGCTGCCAGAGACATCTTGAGAGAACACCATGGGGAAAAAGAGGAAGCCTGTGCCTATTCCTGCCAGCCCTGGCAAGAAGGACAGAACCACCATCCCACCCCCTGGCACTGACTCTGAAGCTGCTGGTGCTTCTGCTGCTGCTGCTGCTGGTGCTCCTGGTGTTGCTGCTGCTGGTGCTTCTCCTGCTGGTGCTGCTGGTGCTGCTGGTGCTTCTTCTTCTGCTGCTGCTGGTGGTGCTTCTCCTGCTGGTGCTGCTGCTGGTGCTTCTCCTGCTGGTGCTTCTCCTGCTGCTGCTGCTATGGTGGACCAGCCCCAAGGCCATCAAAGCCCTGCTGCTGAAGGCCCTGAAGCCTCTGCCAGAGGGAGGAAGAGGCAAGGCAAGGAGAAGGGGGAGAGGAAACAGTACTCCATTTCCGAAGACCATGAGGAGGAGGTGCTGGAATGGCTGAGGGAGAACGAGTACCTCTGGAGGAAGGGCCACAAGCTCTATTGCGACACGAAGCGGAAGCAGGCAGTGTGGAGAGAGAAGGTGGAGATGCTGGGCTACACTTCAGATGTCCTCCTGGGGTGGTGGAAGCATATGCACACCTGGTATGGCAAGCTGCACCTGAAGAGATCCGGGCTGGCCGCTGTCAAGCTCACTGACCGGGAGACCTATGTCATGGCCAGGCGCAGTTTCCTGGAGGGTGAGATCTGCCACCAAGGAGCAGCCCCTCTGTCAACCCTCTCCCTCAGACAGCCCACAGAGAGCCACTCCTCTTCCAGCCAGGAGACAGCTTCAGTGTCCAGGCAGGTGTCTTTGGAGGGCCCCACGACAGAGACCCCCCCAACAGCTGCACTCCCCGTGCCAGAGGACATGGAGGATCCCCAGTCTCAGATGGAGCAAGAAGAAGCAGCCACCAGAGACCAACCCACCCCCACCCCCAGCTCCACCTCCACAGAAAGCAGGCAGAGAGGCAGACCGGAGGGACAGAGCCACACTGTCCTCTTGGAGATCAGGGACACAATCAAAGCCAGCACAGATCTCCTCTCCCAGCTGGTCCACTTTGACATACCATCCTCCAACAGCAAGCCCTTCATCACGTACTTGAGACAGACCCTCATGTACATGCCCGAGGCCCAGTACCAGGCAATGAAGAAGAGGATCACAGCTCTTCTGCACCACCCTCCAGGCCCAGCTGAACCTGCTCCTACCCACTCCAGGTCTGCTCCTCCACCCCAGGCGATGTCATAGCCCTTCCATGGATTTCAGCAGCCCCTCGCCTACCAAGCCTACCACTACCAGGACTTCCCACAGCAGAGGCATCCCTTCCCAGTCCAGACCCAGGTTCCTCGGACACCACATATGCCACAGACGCCTCACCTGACCCAGCTGCAGACCAGACAGCCCCACTACACTTCTCCTTCCTCCACCCCACAGCCAAGCCCCTCCTCAGAACATCTGTCATCAGTCTTGCGCCTGACATCCCAGGTCCTTGAGGAAGTGCCTCTCAACCTCATGGGACTGAGTCAGGTCTCAGAGCTTCCTGCACACACTATCTCCTGTTGTACTCTTGGGGCCAGAGTACACCCCAATGGCGCCTCAGACCAGCACTCCAGCAACAGCCACCTCCACAGTCCCTGGCCCCTTTACATCTAAGACCATGGGCACACCTCAGAGTGACTGAGAAGAGTGCCAGAGACTGAGTTGTTATCTGTTCACCTTATCTTTGCTTAAAGACACTTTACTTGGGTCATTTTGCTTTTTAATAAAGTCATACAGTTTGTTATTAATAAAGGTTATCTTTGCTTCACACACTTGGTTCATTTTTTTTACTTAATAAAATGTTGGGGAAAACTTTGAAAAAAGGGTTAAGCCTTTGCATGCTTGTGGGATTGGTAAGGATAGCTGTGGGATGGGTAGCTGTGGGATGGGTAAAGATAGCTGTGAGATGGATAGCTGTGGGATGGGTAAGGATAGCTGTGGGATGGATAGCTGTGAGATGGGTAAGGATAGCTATGGGATAGATAAACCTCCAGTGCAAGCATAGTGGGACTGTATGGTCCCACCCTCCCACCTGCCACACATATGGCCCTTTATTATCAATAACAATTTAATCATTGATCAAGACATTTCAACATAAACAAAACTCTTTATTAATGCCTTATTCATTGTAAGGCCACTCAACATACATAGCACAATCTCATCAGTGTGATGAGACAGGCTCAAGGAAGCATCCATTAAGCATCTACCAACCTGTCTTGCCACTCCACTGCTCCAGCTGGGGAGTTGCACCAGTGTTTCAGGAGGTTGCGCTGCTTCTTCCCTTCACATGAAGTTCTGTTGGGGCCTTGCACATCCACAGTGTCTATCAGGTTTGGCCCTTGCCTCCATTCACCAGGCTCCATGTCCCCATTGCCTTTCTGATGGTGCACAAGCCTGTTCTGCAACACTGGGTAGCGGGTGCACATGAGATTGTGCAGGATGCAGCAAGCTTCCACGATGTTCCTCACGGTCTGTGGGCGATGCTGCATGGTGGTGAGAAGTACCTGGAACCTGTTGGCCAGGATGCCAAGGGCATTTTCCACCACCCGTCTTGCCCTGGACATCCTGCAGTTGAAGATCCTCTCTTCACGGGTGAGGTATCTGGAAGTGTAGGGCTTCATGAGGTAGGTTCTGAGGGAGAAAGCGTCACCCCCCACGATGAAGTAGGGCACATCTTGTAGGGCACATGAAGATCTTTCTATTTGAGAGTGCAGGCTTCCAAATGATTGACAGTCTGGTGGAATCATCTATTCTATTCATGCTTTCAGGTCTTTTTTCAATCTGAAAGCATGAATATAAGAGATGATTCCACCAGACTGTCAATCATTTGGAAGCCTACACTCTCAAATAGAAAGATCTCCATACCACAAGCCAGGCAAACACCTGGGCACAAACAGACTCCCTCTGATACCTCCAGCTCAAACACACACCCCCACCAGGCACCCAGATGAAACCTAATGGATAGCAGCTGTCCTTTCACACGAAGCCAAGCTGCACTGAAAGCCTCCAATACAGGAACAGAGTGTTGCCAGCCAATCAAAGCCACAAAACAGACAGAAGAAACCAGAAACACCAATCAAACAAACTCCAAGTCCAATAAACACAGACCAAGACTCCCAACCAATCAGGATGTAGAAAAAAACATCCTGCCACAATAGTAGGCTAGCCTCAAATTTAAAACCAACGGCTGTGCGACCCTGACCCACATACAAACTCAATATAGAAACCTGATGATGGCAGATGAGATTCTGCTGAAACGTTGCTACAACTTTAACAGAACTACAATGACGTGGGATAATACCCAAAGGAAGCTGAACAGCACACATGTAAGTACCCGCGAAAACCTAAGAAAACATATATA
>BLBF01000019.1:2013872-2039870 GCA_015471245.1 Laticauda colubrina | reverse complement strand
GTTTGGTGGATTTTCAATTATGTTCCACAGACCTTCTCTTCGTAGAAATAGACTACATTTTGTAGACCATGATACATAGTTTGTTCCATCCAGCTTGGATATAAGGGACAAACTTGTAGATTGACTTGTGCCATGTTTTCTTATATGGATATAAAACTATAATTAATAAAACACAGCTGTCTGTTTACTGTAATGTATAACAATACAAACTCTCACTTTTTACATAAAACTGTTGTATCCTATTTAAACTGACTTTACAGCCTCTGGGCCCATAACCAGTGTTAAGCCTGGGTTCCCCAACCAGGGTTAGGGAGACAAGCTAAACAGAATGTGCAGCGTTAGTCAGATAGGCACACAGATAAATGAGTGAGCTAAGCTTGTATGTTTATTAACATACAGTAAAAATAACAGATACGCTTGTGCTATCAAGAATATAGTTTATTCCAGTATAAGTTCATAGCATAGTCAAAATAACAGTCCAATAGTCATGTATCATTTAGTCAGTCCATTCAGGGATATTCAGTTAGCAAAGTCCATGTAGAATATCCTATGTCAGTTCACTTACAAATTAGTCCTTTGTTCTCTCTCCCGTTCGAGCTATGCAGTGTTGATTCCAAGCAGTAATCAGGGATCATCAAAGCCAGAGAGAGAGCAAGCTGTAGTCTTGCTTCTTTTAAAGTGCTTTCACAACCACTCCCTTAATTACTATCCCACAGTTAAAGTTGCAGACACTTTAACATACAAAAATATGATTCATAGTTATTATTTTACCTAAACCAGTTAGGGTAAACAATGTTATCCCTAACAAATACAACAAATGGAGAATTGCCATTAACTCGTTGGCATGGCAGAAAACTAAATTTAAGTTATCTACACACATTAGGAGCTCCAGCATGGGTGCATATTCCCTCACATGTAAGACTGAAAGGGCAACCTAGAGCGAAGAAGTTATTTTTTGTGGTTATGAGGCCAACCATATAGCATTTGGATTCTGGGATCAAGGCACAGCTCATGTTTACTGTCGTGCTGATGCAAAATTTCTTGAGCACATTTGGTGGGATAAACTGGAACAGGAATCCAGCAATGATATTTTTGCTGACACCCAAATAGTCCCTAAAGATAAAATCAGTACACCCCAAATAGCCATTAAAGAGGAAGAACAGGAGGAAGTTGTAGAACAGGGACAGGAAGAAATAGAAGAACAGGAGCAGGTGGCACATGAAAGTCCACGAGTTAGCCCTGTATTACCAAGACGTTCAACCCGAGTAATACGACCACCTGATAGATATCAGGCTAGTGTTGTATGCCAAGTAAATACAGTTCCAAGCAATTATAGTGAACTGAAAATGTATCCTGCTAAGGATCAGGCTGCTTGGCAGAAAACAATGGATAAGGAACTGGAATCATTAAAAAGACTGGAGGTATATGAATACGTTAAGTTACCACCAGGTAAACATGCCATAGGATGCAAATGGATATATAAACTGAAGACAGGTGTCTTCACCCAAAAGGGGAGAATGTTAGGAATATGAGTCTCCTAACAGGTATTTGGGTTAGAAATATATAAACCAGGATAGACATTTTAATACTGTCTCTTTAAGGGAATGCAAGAGCATGCAATTGGGTGTGGTTTCTCAAACGGCCATAAGATGGAACCAGAAACCTGGATTGTTTTGTCTTAGTCTGAGTCTCAGGAGAGAGTGTGAGTGTATCTTTATTTCCTTCTGTTGGAAAGTATTGCTGTTGCTCCATTTTTCCTAATTGACTGATATTTCTGGATTTAATGTAAATCTGATACTTTACTGTTTTTGACACTGGACTTTGTTACTGGAATATCCCTGGATTGTAAAACTGACTGATTAACCTGTGAATGACTTTTGGACTGCCTATTTTGAACTTTGCTTAAACCTTTTGGGAAGTAAAAACCTATATTTACTGTACAGTGTACTGTGTACTGTGTACTGTGTGTGTATTATTCCAACACGACTCTCTATACGTCTCCCTATATGCGTTCATTTTCCTAACAGGAAATTACTTCAACACGTTGTCTCATAATAGTAGTCACACTGCAATGCTCTGATATCCTTCTTTATCTTAAGCTTATCTTCTGAACTGTTGGCTATTCTTTCAGCTAAGGGTATTTGTCTATGTGGTGAGGATACATATATTGTTAACTTATAAATTTTACAGATACATTAGGTTCATCTACATTGTACTCCTAATAGATGAATTTCCTGGGAGGCCAGATACATTTTTACATGAACCTCCTCCTTCAAAATTTAAATCAGTTTAATGGACATAATTTTTATCTTGCGGCTTGACCAGATGTGCTTGGTCAAAGATATATTTTGTTTTAAAATATTACTTGGTTTATACAACTTAACTGTGAACTATAGAGAATATATAGCTTTCATTTTTATTAGTTATTAATAGCAAAGCTATTCATGTTTTAGGTTTATCACCTGGATAAATAACTATTAATATAGTAAGAGGGGTGAATGTTATATTTTGTGATTTATTTTGCTAGCAGTTAGTATTTTATTGCATTTATTTCCCTTTTAATTTTGTTTTAAATTTTTGCTGGTCAAATAAATATCATTCATTATTTAATTGACTATTAAATTAGTAATGTGGGAAAGAAAAAAGTTTGGGAATGTTGTAAAATCTAGATTTTACATATAAATTAATGTCTTTTAAAAAACTGATGGTAAGATTCATAAAATCGTATTTCCAGGGAATATACTCTTAGCGATTTGAGTTAAAGGCTAGGTCACATTGGCCGACGGATGCAAAACGTATGTAAAAAGGACACAGCGGATGAGCAAATTTTCCATCCATTGTTATCCGCTCTCAAAAGTGCCCCAAATTTGCATAAACAGAGCAGACAACAACAGAAAGGAACTGACGGGGAGAGGATGTAGCCAGGATGATAAGAGGATGCTCAATGGAAGCCTAGTGGATGGAAGCGGATGAAAGCGGGTGGCACATCCGCAGGGCTTCTGGGGGAGAACACCGAAGCAGACGCGCAGCAGAAGGAAGGGATGCAGAGCTGATGCCTAGCGGATGATACGGATGCATTACAGATGCCTCACGGATGCCTAGCGGATGCAATCCGTTCACTGTGCATACGGGGAGGATGCATTGCGTCAGCCCTGTGGAAATAAAAGGATGCAGCTCACAAGCAGGTCACCATTCAGAGGAAAGACCTGCTGCCAGACACATCTTCAGCAAACAACCATGGGGAAGAAGAGGAAGACTGTGCTGACTCCTCCAGCCCTGGCAAGAAGGACAGGACCACCATCCCACCCCCTGGCGCTGACTCTGCTTCTCCTGGGGCTTCTGCTGCTGGTGCTGACTCTGCTGGTGCTGGTGCTTCTGCTGGTGCTGCTCCTGGTGCTGGTTCTTCTGCTGGTGCTGCTCCTGGTGCTGGTGCTTCTGCTGGTGCTTACTCTGCTGGTGCTTACTCTGCTGGTGCTGCTCCAGGTGCTGGCACTTCTGCTGGTGCTGACTCTGCTGGTGCTCCTGGTGCTCCTGGTGCTCCTGGTGCTGCTGTTGCTGCTGCTGTTGCTGCTGCTGGTGGTGGTGGTGGTGTGGTGGACCAGCCCCTAGAACCTCAAAGCCCAACTCATGAAGGCCCAGAAGGCCCTGCCAGAGGGAGAAAGAGGCATTCGCGAGATAAGGGTGAGAGGAGACAGTACTCCAGAGCAGAGGAACATGAGGATGAGGTGCTCGAATGGCTGAGGGATCACGAGTACCTCTGGCGGAAGGGACACAGGCTCTATCGAGACACCAAGCGGAAGCAGGCGGCTTGGAGAGAGAAGGCGGAGAGCCTGGGCTACACTTTGGATGTCCTCCTCGGGTGGTGGAAGCACATGCACACCTGGTATGGGAAGCTGCACCTGAAGAAGTCTGGCCAGGCCGCGGTCAAGCTCATCGACTGGAAGACCTATGTGATGGCCAAGTGCAGCTTCTTGGAGGGTGAGATCTGCCACCGAGGAGCAGCTCCTCTGTCTACCCTCACTTTCAGAAAGCCCACAGAAAGCCAGTCCTCTTCTGGCCAAGAGTCAGCTCCTATGTCCAGGCAGGTATCTGTGGAGTGTCCCACAACGGAGACCCCCCCGACAGCTGCACTCCCCATGGCGGAGCACATGGAGGATCCCCTGACGCAGTTGGAGCAAGAAGAAGCCGCTGCCACCAGAGACCAACCCACCCCCACCCCCAGCTCCACCTCCACAGAAAGCAGGCAGAGAGGCAGACCGGAGGGAGAGAGCCACACTGTCCTCTTGGAGATCAGGGACACAATCAAGAGCAGAGTAGATCTCCTCTCTCGGCTGGTACAGTCCGACATACCATCCTCTAATAGAAAGCTCTTCCTCACCTATGTCAACCAGACCTTCATGGAAATGCCCAAATCCCAGTACCAGGTGATCAAGGAGAGGATCACAGGTCTTCTGCACCACCCTCCAGTCCCAGCTGAACCTGCTCTGACCCACTCCAGGTCTGCTCCTCCACCCCAGGTGATGTCACTGCCCTTCCAAGGCTTTCCACAGCCCCTCACCTACTAAGGCTATGGCTACGAGGCGTTCCAGCAGCACAGGCAGCCCTTCCCAGTCCAGGCACAGGTACATCGCACACCACAGGTGCCACCGATGCCACAGGTGCCCACCGATGCCACCGATGCCACCGACGCCACAAATGCCACCGACGCCTCACCTCGCTCACCTGCAGACCAGACAGCCCCACTCCACTTCTCCTTCCTCCACCCCACAGCCAAGCCTGGCCTCAGAACATCTGTCATCGGTCTTGAGACTGACACCCCATGTCATGGAGGAAGGGGTTCTCAACATCACAGGACTGAGCCAGCTCTCTGAGATCTTCCTCCACACACCATCCCCTGTTGTCCTCTCAGGGCCAGGCACCCCAATGGCGTCTCAGACCAGCACTCCAGCCACTGCCACCTCCACAGCCCCTGGACCCTTCACCCCTGAGACCATGGGCATGCCTCAGAGTGACTGAGAAGAGTGCCAGAGACTGGGTTGCTACCTGTTGACTTTATCTTTGCTTGGGACACTTTACTTGGGTCATTCTGCTTTTACAGTTTGTTATTAATAAAGGTTATCTTTGCTTCACACACTTGGTTCAGTTCTTTTAGTAAATAAAGTCTTGGTGGAAACTTAGAAATGGTTTAAGCCTTTGCATGCTTGTGGGATGGGTAAGGATAGAAGTGAGATGGGCAGGGATATCTTTGGGATAGGTAATAGCTGTGGGATGGGTAAGGATAGCAGTGGGATAGATAAACCTCCAGTGCAAGCCTAGTGGGACTGTGTGGTCCACCCTCCCAGCTGCCAAACCTATGGCCCTTTATTATCAATAACAATGTAATCATTGATCCACACATTTCAGCATAAACACAACTCTTTATTAAATGCCGTGTTCATTGTAGGGCCACTCAACATACATGGCACAATGTCATCAGTGTGATGGGACAGGCTGAAGGAAGCACCCATTAAGCATCTACCACCCTATCTTGCCACTCCACTGCTCCAGCTGTGGAGTTGCACCAGTGTTTCAGGAGGTTGCACTGCTTCTTACCTTTGTGTGAAGCTCTTTTGGGGCCTTGCACATCCTTAGTGTCTATCAGGTTTTGCCCTTGCCTCCATTCCCCAGGCTCCATGTCCCCATTGCCTTGTTGGAGGTCCACGAGCCTGTTCTGCAACACTGGGTAGCGGGTACGCATGAGATTGTGCAGGATGCAGCAAGCTTCCACGATCCTCCTCATGGTCTCTGGGCGATGCTACATGGTGGTGAGAAGTACCTGGAACCTGTTGGCCAGGATGCCAAAGGCATTCTCCACCACCCGCCTTGCCCTGGACAGCCTGTAGTTGAAGATCCTCTCTTCACGGGTGAGGCATCTGGAGGTGTAGGGCTTCATGAGGTAGATTCTGAGGGAGAAGGCATCATCCCCCACGATGAAGTAGGGCACATATTGCGTGTCGTTGGGCAGGGGATCTGGATCTGGGAAGCCCATGATGAGGTTGCGTTCCAGCCCCTCCTTGAGGTCACTGGTATTGTATACCTGGGCATCTGAAGCTGACCCTTTGCTGAAGCATCGATGTACATGAACTTGTAGTCAGCATCGACCATGGCGAAGGAGATGATGCTGAAGAAGCCCTTGTAGTTGAAATAAGTGAATCCTGAGTTGGCTGGAGCTTTGCAGGCCATGTGCTTGCCATCTGTGGCTCCAACGGTGTGGGCAAAGTTCCACCTCTGATACCACTGCTCTGCAACTTTTCTCCAGCCTTCTTCAGTGGTGGGACACTGGAGGAGCTCCTCCAGGTATTCTTCAATGATGGCCTGCACCACTTCTCTGACCACAATGCTGATGGTGTTGTGTGGCACCCTCCAGGCATACTGCATGTTTCTATATGTGGTCCCGGAGACCAGGTGCCGCAGAGTCAGTGTCCCCTTCAGTCCAGGGTCCAGGCTGAGCTGGAAGTTGGTGTTTGCCTTGGTCAACCTGGGTCTCAGACGCTCCACAACTTCGTCAAACATGGCTGGTGGCATCATCATAAAGTGCTGGAATGCATGAGGGTCTTCATTCCTCAGCTCCACCATCAGCTTGTCATAGAGTCCAAACTCCACTCTTCTCCCGATCCACCTTTGGACCCAGACATCTCTTGAACGTCTCCTTCTTCTCCTTGTGTAGAAAAGGTGAAACATTCTGAAGAGGACTTGGTTCTGGTGTTGAATGATGGCGGCTACCAAAAGGAGTGTGCGATGATCCATGGTGGACATCAATGGACAATGTGGAAGAGCAAGAGCAAGGCTGAAGAGGTCTGCACACCACGGCTGCTGGACTGAAAGTGAGATCCAGGTGATTTCCTCCCCCTTTTTATAGGAAATGTTGGTTTTACAATTGGTGTCCTTCCACATACTCTAGACATCCTCCAGACATCCTATATATCTGAGATACGTCCCATATACAAACGTTTTGTCCATTTTAATGCTTTATATCTGAGCTGCATCCGCTTTCATCCTTTCTATGTCTATGCTACTAACACTGTGTGGACGTTTCGTACACCTTTCGCTTCCTCCCTCTTTCCGCTTTCCGCTGGAGCAGATGTGAGTTGTGCGGATGCCCAGAGGATGCCGAGAGGATACATCGGACGTGTAATGGATGACAACGTAAAACGTTTGTTGCCCGTATGTGTCACGGATGTAGATCGTATGCGGCGGAAAGTTCATCCACTCAAAAAGTTTTGTGCAGCTCAAATCTTTTTGAGCGGATGAAATACCAGTAGATGGATGTTTGATGGATAGAGCATATGAAAGATATATGCAGTGAGTACACAATGGATGCATCGCATTTTCCAACGGATGGCAAGCTTTTTTGTCCATTTTACATCCTCTTTGCATCCGTTGGTGCAGTGTGACATGGGCTTTAAAGTATCATTGAACTTAGTTCAGGGGTGGGTTTCTACCAGTTCTGTCCACCTCTGTAGAAGCGGTAGCTCTGAAGAGCAGCAAAGAACCAGTTCTATGTTTGCTGATGTTTTTGCCCACCCACCCACCTGGGATCTTACCTGATCTTTATTTCCGGATTTTTCAACTTCAGCTGCCGAACAAGGCACAACTGCAGTTAAAAAAGCAGGAAAAGAGGGCTATTTCAAAGGCTGCTTCTCTGCATACAGCATGCTGATGACGATTTACAAGCACACTCTTGCAGTGTGTAGGGAAGCATATTATAAATCACTGAACCTCATAAATCCCGAACCAGTATTTAAATCGGTATTTAAATAATTAAAATTATTAAATCCTGAACTGGTCTTATTCCACCCCTGACTTAGTTATCTTACGAAAGGGATTTTTATGTGTTTTATGTAACTGAATTTGAAATGTAGTAAATAGAATGACCCTTGAATTCATTCTGTGGAAAAAACATGCATATTTACCATATATTTGCCTATTACACCTAAGAAGATATAGAACCAAAGAGATTCCATTTTTTGTTCTTAATCTGACCTTTTAGAAATATATTTGAACATTTATATAAGAATGTCATGTTTGTGTAACTTGTATTGCAAAGTTAAAAATATTATGTCCTTGGCTGAAGTGGGGGGTTTTATTTTTGGCTTGAGTTTCCATGTAGAAGATACAAGGTCGCCCTGACATTAACAGATGTTGGTTAATGACCTATTGTGTTAAGTGGACATAACAGGAAATCTGATGATGATGGGAGCTAAGGGATTCCCATGGAGGAGTCTGGGAGGAGTTATAGGATGGAAAAGTACCCAGGTCTACCCATTTCTTTCTGATGAAAGTCTGTATAACTCCTTTGTGTGAAAAACAGGAAACATTATATAATAATTTAAATGTGATATTGTTTAAAAGACTGTAACCATTTTAAGGGAGTGTCTCCTTCTCCTACTTAATTAATTGGGAGTTGGGGTCCTATTTGCAAATATCTTTAATAAAGCCTTTTATGGATCCTGGTTGTCACAGTCTGTTATTTTTATTCAAATCTCTCAATGGCGAGCCAACCTGAGAAAGACTTATTTTCCTCTGGCTGGATGATTTTTTTTGAACTGAAAAGGCATCCCTGCTGTTTTCTTGTGGACTTGACAGTTTGATGGCTCTTTTACCCAGGAGGGAAAATCACTCTTAGTAGCCTGTTTGACAGATGACTTGTGACCATGAAGTCTGAGGCAACCCAAGTACTGGTGCACCAGGATTCAGGTGATCTAGGTCAACTAGTAAAACTTATAAATTGTGTTGCAACACTTTGTAAAAAATTTTAAGGGTTGTTTAAAACGCTTGGTTGTTTAAAAAGTTTGTGGCTGTATGGTTTGTGGATTGTGTGGATAATATATGTTTGGAGTGTGAGACACCAGTGTGTGTGTCTATACTGTTTTTTAATTTCCTCTTTCATTTCCTATGTTGGGGGGGTTGTTTTGCTATTTCTAAATGGGGACTTCTCTGTCAAAAAAGCCAGCTGCTGTTGAAGTGCCATCAATCCCAGCACTCTCTCCCCTCGGGGAGTTGCTCCAGCAATGGGGTAAGGCATGGTTGATTAAGTATAATAACTCACTTCATAAAGTGACACAAATTGAACTTTGCACGGTTGAGTGGCCGACGTTGTGTTAAAATGTCCAAATTATAGGTGGAATAAATTTGGAAGTCAGATTCTTATTGGTTAGATGCTTTCAGAATAGTTTTGAAGAAAAAGAAGTTAGAAGCATAATTGAAATATGTAGATCGCTGTTATCATGTGCAGTGGACAGATTCTTTTCCTCCTACAAGTAAGAAAATTCTGTATACTAAGGAGGAAGAGAAATAGTGGGAACCCCTGGAATATGCTAGCTTCCCGTGCCCTCCCCCATATAATATGGCTGCAGCTGATCAGATAGTGGAGGACACAGCTGATGGGGCTGGAGGAAGTGATTTGCCAGCTGTTACACAATACAGGGAACTTAAGTCCCTGTCACACTGGCTGACGGATGCAAAACGTTTGTAAAAAGGACACAGCGGACGAGAAAAATGTTCCATCCATTGTTATCCACTCCAAATTTGAATAACCAGAGCGGACAACACGGAAAGAAACGGACAGGGGGAGGACGTAGGGCGGATGGAAAGCGGATGCTCCACGGAAGCCTAGCAGATGGAAGCGGATGGCACATCCGCAAGGCTTCCGGGGGAGCACAGCGAAGGGGACACGGAACAGAAAGAGCAGATGCAGAGCGGATGCCGAGCAGATGAAGCGAATGCAAAGCGGATGCCGAGCGGATGAAACGGATGCAGAGTGGAAGCCTAGCGGATGCCCAGCGGAAGCCTAGCGGATGCCTAGCGTTCACTGTGCATGCGGGGAGGATGCATTGCGTCAGCCCTGCGGATATAAAGGGAAGCAGCTCCCAAGCAGGTCACCATTCAGAGGAAAGACCTGCTTCCAGACACAGCTTGCCAGCCAGCCAGCCAGCCAGCCAGCCAGCAACCCAACAACCATGGGGAAGAAACAGAAGCCTCTGCCATCTGCTGCCAGCCCTGGCAAGAGGGACAGGGCCATCCTCCCACCCCCTGGCCCTGACTCTGCTTCTGCTGGGGCTTCTGCTGCCCGAGCTCGATCTTCTGGTGCTGGTGCTTCTGCTGATGCTGCTTCTGGAGGTGGTGCTTCTGCTGGTGCTTACTCTGCTGATGCTGCTTCTGGTGGTGGTGCTTCTGCTGGTACTTATTCTGCTGGCACTGCTCCTGGTGCTGGTGCTTCTGCTGGTGCTTACTCTGCTGGCACTGCTCCTCGTCCTGCTGGTCCTGCTGGTGCTTACTCTGCTGGTGCTGCTCCTGATCCTGCTGGTGCTCCTGGTCCTGCTGGTGCTCCTGGTCCTGCTGGTCCTGCTGGTGTTCCTGGTCCTTCTGGTGTTGCTGGTGCTCCTGGTGCTCCTGCTGGTCCTGCTGGTCCTGCTTTTGCTGCTACTGTTGTTCCTGCTGCTGCTGCTGCTGCTGGTGGTGGTGGTGTGGAGGAGCAGCCCCTACAACCTCAAAGCCCCTCTGATGAGGGCCCATATGGCCCTGCCAAAGGGAGGAAGGCAACTTTCTTCCAGCCTTCTTCAGTGGAGGGGCACTGGAGGAGCTCCTCCAGGTATTCTTCGATTATGGCCTGCACCACTTCTCTGACCACAATGCTGATGGTGTTGTGTGGCACCCTCCAGCCATACTGCATGCTCCTGTAGGTGGTCCCTGTGGCCATGTGGCGCAGAGTCAGTGTCACCTTGAGCCCAGGGTCCAGGCTGGGCCGGAAGTTGGTGCTCTGCTTGGTCAACCTGGGTCTCAGCCGCTCCACAACTTTGACAAACATGGCTGGAGGCATCCTCATGAAGTTCTGGAATGCACGAGGGTCTTCGTTCCTCAGCTCCACCATCAGCTTGTTGTACAGTCCGTACTCCGCTCTTCTGGTGATCCATCTTCGGACCCAGACACTTCTTGGACGCCTCCTTTTCTTCCCCAAGAACAGTTGAAAGAGCCTGTAGATGGCTTCGCACTATTGCAGAACGATGGTGGCTACCAAAAGGAGTGTGTTATGATCCATGGTGGATATCAATGGATGCTGTGGAAGAGCAAGAGCCAGATGAAGGCTGCAGAGGTCTGCACAGCAGGGGTGCTGGACTGAAAGTGAGATTCAGGTGAGTTCCTCCCCCTTTTTATAGGCAATATAGGTTTTCCACTATGTGTCCTTTTGCATCCTCTAGGCATCCTCTAGACATCCTTAATATCCGAGATAGGTCCCCTCTGTGAACGTTTTTTCCATTTTAAATGCTTTGTATGCGAGCTGCATCCACTTTCATCCTTTCTCCGTCTGTGCTACTAATGCTTTGTGTCTTTTCTGCGTCCGTTTCCCTTCCTCCCTGTGTCCGTTTTCCGCTGGAGCGGATTTGAGTTGCGCGGATGTGCAGTGGATGCCTAGCAGATATAGCGGACCCGTAACAGATGACAACGGATGTAGAACGGATGTTCCCCGTATGCGTTGCAGATGCAGAACGGACGCGTTGGATACATTTTCCGCTCAAAAAGTTTTGAGCAGCTCAAAACTTTTTGAGCGGATGGAACCTCACTCGATGGATGCTGGACGGATAGAGAGGATGAAAAATGGAGGCAGTGAGTACAGAACGGATGAATCGCGTTAACCAACGGATGGCAAGTGTTTCTCTCCATTTTACATCCTCTTTCCATCCGTTGGTGTAGTGTGACATGGGCTTAAAGCGTGAGTTAGACTCTATTGAATATGCTGCAGGAACTTCTTTGGGAGCAGTTATGTGTTCTAAGGAAAGAAAATAAATTATCCATTGAGGGAAATGCCTAATGGTCTTAGAGCTGAAGGCGTTCCTGTGACAACTTTCGTAAATGTACCACTTCCTCTGAATTAAGAAATTATAAAATGTCTGTGCCATCTTTGCAAAATGATCCGATAAGCCTATCTGAGTCATTGGATTTGTTTCTTGGCCCTAATATTTATACTTTTGTGGCATTGGAGCATATTTTGGGTTATTTGTTCACTCCAGAAGAAAGGGGTCAGATAAGGAAGACTGCAATGGCTTATTGGGATAAATCTCAGGAAGGGGTGCCGGACCCCGCTGCAGCAGAGACCAAGTTTCCTTTGGTAGATCCTGGATGGGATAGTAAGAATCCTGAGCATAGAGTACAGATGGCAGATCTTAAGAGGATTATTGCACAAGGTGTGAAAACTGTAGTGCCACAAGAGTAGAATTTGGCTAAGTCTTTTGATGTAGGCCAGTGAAAATATGAGTTGCCAGCTGAGTTTTTTTAATAGAATCAAGGAGAGCTTGAATAAGTATCAGAATACCAGGCTTTGATGAAACTGCAGTTTTGTGTGGTCAGATGTGCAACATAAACTGCATAAGCTAGAAAGATGGGTGGAGTCAGATATTACCATTTTGTTGCAAGAGGCAACTAAAATTTTTATAAATCGTGACAATGCCAAAACAAGGCAGAAAAGTCCATTAATAGTTTCTGCTTTCAAGGCATTAACGAAGCTTGAAAATAAGATGGATGGTTCTGTTAAAGGTAGAGGTGGTAGTAGTAATAGAAGGATTGGAGTGCCATATGCTGGAGGTAAATGGAGACATCCTGGACAGGATCGAGGCTTTCTGTCTTGGAACAATCGGGAGACAGGAGGAACAAACAGTGTTTTATTTGTGGCAAGGAAGGGCATTTTGTGAGAAATTGTCCGAACAAGCTGAGAATGCAGAGAAGGGAACAGAGGTTGTATATCCCAATTGAAGATTAGGGGGGGTCAAGGGTTCCTAACTCATGAGTCTCATTGGGAGCCTCTAGTAAACTTGAAGGTGGGACCTGAAGAGGAAGATTGAGTTTTCTTGGTAGATACTGGTGCGACTAGAACTTCTTTGTGTAAATTACCTAAAGGTGTTATCCGGGTAAGGAAAACCTTGATAGTATCTGGTGTGAAGGGAAAACCTTTTAATGTTGCTATTGTTGATAATGTGTGTTTAAAAGGAGGATCCTCTGAAATAAAATTGGATGTTTTATTCATACCTGAAGCAGGTATGAATCTTTTGGGGAGAGATGCTTTGTCCTTATTAGGTTGTGAGCTTATCTTCACAGAAGATAAGTTAATTGCAGTGTTAATTTGTTAACAGAGAAATAGGAAAGATTTATAGATCCCATAATGTGGGAAGTAAAAGGAAATAGAAGTATTTTGAATATTGCACTTGTGGAGTGATTTTGAAAAAAGGTGTTGAGCCAGTGAGGCAAAAGCAGTACAATATTTCCCTGGAAGAGAGACGTGGCTTGAAGCCAGTAATAGAATCTCTATTACAAGATGGGCTAATTGAACCTGCAATGTCACCATACAATGCACCTATCTTACCTGTCAAGAGACTTGATGGTTCTTAGCATCTAGTTGCAGATTTGAGAGCCATAAATCACCTAGTGGTGGAAAGGCATATTATTACACCAGACCCCTAAACATTATTAGGGAGAATTCCACATGAACCTAGATATTTTAGTGTAATAGATTTGAAAGATATTTTTGGACTTGTCCTTTAGCAAAGAGATCCAGGAATATCTTTGCTTTTGAGTGGACAGATCCAGATACACATCGAACTCAACAGTATCCATGGTGTGTTTTATCACAAGAGTTTCAGAAGTCCTAATTTGTTTGGACAAGCATTAGAGCAGGTCCTTGAAGGGTTTGAACCACCTGTGGGTATAACGGTGTTGCAATATGTGGGTGATTTGTTGGTTTCAGGTGAGAAAAAAAGAGATGTTGAGAAAGGCACAAATGCGTTGTTGAATTTCTTGGGACAACAGGTCTAAGAGTTTCAAGAAAGAAATTACAATATGTGGAATCTGAGGTCAAGGACCTAGGACACTTGATTGGTCATGGAAGCAAAAGGATCAATCCAGAAAGGATTGAGGGGATAGTCAGACAACCTGTACTGAGAAATAAGGAGATTCAGAAATTGTTAGGATTGTTAGGATATTGTCATTTGTGGATAGATGCTTATATGGAAAAGGTTAAGTTTCTGTATCAGGTGAGAAAAAATGTTGGATGATGAACCTTGGGAGATTGTTTGGAGTAGTGGAGAAGTGAATAAAATAGAAATGCTAAAGAAAGCATTGATACAAGCTCCTGTGTTGAGTTTGTCTGATTTAAAGAAGCCTTTTCATTTGTTTATTGCAGTAAAAGACGGCATAGTTAAAGGGGTTCTGGCTCAAGTGTGGGCTGGGAAGAAGAAACCTGTAACATTTTTGTCAAAATTGATGGTTCCAGTAGTTCATGGTTGGCCTTTTGCATTGAGGCAGTAGCGGCTAAAGGCTAAGTCACACTGGCCGACGGATGCAAAAGTATGCAAAAAGGACACAGCGGACGAGCAAAATTTCAGGGGTGGCTCCATCTGTTGTTATCCGCTCTCAAAAGTGCCCCAAATTTGCATAAACAGAATGGAAAACAACGGAAAGGAACGAACATGGGTAGTACGTAGCGAGGATGGTAAGCGGATGTTCGTAGGAAGCCTAGCGGATGGAAGCGGATGGAAATGGATGACACATCCACAGGGCTTCCGGGGGAGAATAGCGAAGCAGACGCGTAGCGGAAGGAACAGATGCGTAAAGGATGACGCGGATGCATCACGGACGCCTATAGGATGTGTAGCGGATGTGTAGCAGATGCAAAGCATTCACTGCGCATGCGGGGAGTACGAATTGCGTCAGCTCCGCGGATATAAAAGGATGCAGCTCGCAAGTAGTCACCATTCAGAGGAAAGACCTGCTGCTAGAGACACCTTGAAGGAACACAATGGTTTGTCAGTCAGGGAAGAAGAGAAAGCCTGTGCCTACTCCTGCCAGCCCTGGCAAGAAGGACAGAACCACCATCCCACTCCCTGGTGCTGACTCTAAAGCTGCTGGTGCTTCTGCTACTCCTGCTGGTGGTGGTGGTGGTGGTGGTGGTGGTGGTGTTCCTGGTGTTGCTGCTGCTGGTGCTTCTCCTGCTGGTGCTGCTGGTGCTGCTGGTGCTTCTCATTCTGGTGCTGCTGGTACTGCTAGTGCTTCTCCTGCTGGTGCTGCTGGTGCTGCTGGTGCTTCTCCTGCTGGTGCTGCTGGTGCTGGTGCTGGTGCTGGTGCTGCTGGTGCTTCTCCTGCTGATGCTGCTGGTGCTTCTCCTGCTGTTGCTGCTGGTGCTTCTCCTGCTGTTGCTGCTGCTGCTGTTGCTGCTGCTGTGGTGGACCAGCCCCAAGGCCCTCAAAGCCCTGTTGCTGAAGGCCCTGAAGCCCCTGCCAGAGGGAGGAAGAGGCAAGGCAAGGAGAAGGGAGAGAGGAAACAGTACTCCATTTCCAAGGACCATGAGGAGGAGGTGCTGGAATGGCTGAGGGAGAACAAGTACCTGTGGAGAAAGGGCCACAGGCTCTATCACAACACCAAGAGGAAGCAGGCAGCAAGGAGAGACAAGGCAGAGCACCTGGGCTACACTTCAGATGTACTCCTGGGATGGTGGAAGCACATGCACACCTGCTATGGCAAGCTGCACCTGAAGAAATCTGGGCAGGCCGCTGTCAAGCTCACTGACCAGGAGATATATGTCATGGCCAAGTGCAGCTTCCTGGAGGGTGAGATCTGCCACCGAGGAGCAGCCCCTCTGTCACCCCTCTCCCTCAGACAGCCCACAGACAGCCACTCCTCTTCCAGTCAGGAGACAGCTATCGTGTCCATGCAGGTGACTTTGGAGGGCCCCACAGCAGAGACCCCCCCCCCGACAGCTGCACACCCCATGCCAGAGGACATGGAGGACCCCCTGTCTCAAATGGAGTGAGAAGAAGCAGCAGCCAGAGACCAACCCACCCCCACCCCCAGCTCCATCTCCACAGAAAGCAGGCAGAGAGGCAGACTGGAGGGCCAGAGCCATACTGTCCTGCTGGAAATCAGGGACACGATCAAGACCAACACAGATCTTCTCTCTCAGCTGGTCCACAGCGATATACCATCCTCAAACCGCAAGCCCTTCATCACGTACGTGAACCAGACCCTCATGGACCTGCCCGAGGCCCACTACCAGGTGATGAAGGAGAAGATCACAGCACTGCTGCACCACCCTCCAGTCTCAGCTGAACCTGCTCCGACCCAGTCCAGGACTGCTCCTTCATCCCAAGCAATGTCACAGCTCTTCCACGGCTTTCAACAGCCCCTCACCTACCAAGCCTACCACTACCAGGACTTCCCATAGCAGAGGCAGCCCTTCCCAGTCCAGGCCCAGGTACATCGCATGCCACAGACGCCTCACCTCACCCAGCTGCAGACCAGACAGCCCCACTGCACTCCTCCTTCCTCCACCCCACAGCCAAGCCCATCAATGGACAATCTGTCATCAGTCTTGGGCCTGACATCCCAGGTCCTTGAGGTAGGGCCTCTCAACCTCACGGGACTGAGTCAGCTCTCTCAGAGCTTCCTGAACACACCATCCCCTGTTGTACGCTCGGGGCCAGGCACTCCAATGGTGCCTCAGACCAGCACTCCAGCAACAGCCACCTCCACAGTCCCTTGCCGCTCGACAGCTGAGACCATGGACCTGCCTCAGAGTGACTGAGAATAGTGCCTGAGACTGAGTTGTTACCTGTTCACTTTATCTTTGCTTAAAGACACTTTACTTGGGTCATTTTGCTTTTTTAATAAAGTCATACAGTTTACTTAAGACAGTTATTAATAAAGGTTATCTTTGCTTAACACACTTAGTTCATTTTTTTTAACTTAATAAAGTGTTGGTGAAAACTTTGAAAAAAGGGTTAAGCCTTTGCATGCTTGTGGGATAGGTAAGGATAGTTGTGGGATGGGTAAGGATAGCAGTGGGATGGGTAAGGATAGTTGTGGGATGGGTAAGGATAGCTGTGGGATGGGTAAGGATAGTTGTGGGATGGATAAGGATAGCTGTGGGATAGATAAACCTCCAGTGCAAGCATAATGGGACTGTATGGTCCACCCTCCCAGGTGCCACACCTATGGCCCTTTATTATCAATAACAATGTAATCATTGATCCACACATTTCAGCATAAACACAACTCTTTATTAAGTGCCCTGTTCATTGTAGGGCCACTCAACATACATGGCACAATCTCATCAGTGTTATGAGACAGGCTCCAGGAAACATACATTAAGCATCTACCATCCTGTCTTGCCACTCCACTGTTCCAGCTGGGGAGTTGCACCAGTGTTTCAGGAGATTGCGCTGCTTCTTCCCTTCACGTGAAGCTCTGTTGGGGCCTTGCACATCCACAGTGTCTATCAGGTTTCATCCTTGCCTCCATTCATCAGGCTCCATGTCCCCATTGCCTTTTTGATGGTCCACAAGCCTGTTCTGCAACACTGGGTAGCGGATGCGCATGAAATTGTGCAGGATGCAGCAAGCTTCCACGATGCTCACAGTCCCTGGGTGATGCTGCATGGTGATGAGAAGTACCTGGAACCTGTTGGCCAGGATGCCAAAGGCATTTTCCACCACCCGTCTTGTCCTGGACAGCTTGTAGTTGAAGATCCTCTCTTCACGGGTGAGGTATCTGGAAGTGTAGGTCTTCATGAGGTAGTTTTGAGGGAGAAGGTGTCATCACCCATGATGAAGTAGGGCATATCTTGTGTGTCATTGGGTATGGGGTCTGGATCTGGAAAACCCATGATGAGGTTGCATTCCAGCCCATCCTTGAGGTCACTGGTGTTGTATACCTGGCTATCTGAAGCAGACCCGTTGCCTGAAGCATCGATGTACATGAACTTGTAGTCAGCATCAACCATGGCAAAGTGGATGTTACTGAAGAAGCCCTTGTAGTTGTGGGGAAAGTTCCACCTCTGATATCACTGTTCTGCAAGTTTCCTCCAGCCTTCTTCAGTGGTGGGACACTAGAGGAGCTCCTCCACGTATTCTTCGATGATGGCCTGCACCACTTCTCTGACCACAATGCTGATGGTGTTGTGTAGCACCCTCCAGGCATACTGCATGTTTTTGTATGTGGTTCCAGAGGCCAGGTGGCGCAGAGTCAGTGCCACCTTCAGTCCAGGGTCCAGGCTGGGACGGAAGTTGGTGCTCGGCTTGGTCAGCCTGGGTCTCAGACGCTCCACAATTTCATCAAACATGGCTGGTGGCATCCTCATGAAGTGCTGGAATGCACGAGTGTCTTCATTCCTCAGCTCCACCACCATCTTGTCATAGAATCCAAACTCCATTCTTCTCCCGATCCATCATCGGACCCACACAGCTCTTGGACATCTCCTTCTTCTCCTTGCATAGAAAAGGTGAAACATTCTGAAGAGGACTTGGTTCTGGTGTTGAATGATGGCAGCTACCATAAGGAGTGTGTGATGATCCATGATGGAGATCAATGGATGATGTGGAAGAACAAGAGCAAGGCTGAAGAGGTCTGTACACCACGGCTGCTGGACTGATTGTGAGATCCAGGTGATTTCCTCCCCCTTTTTATAGGAAATGTCGGTTTTCCACTAGGTGTCCTTCCACATACTCTAGGCATATTCCAAACATCCTAAATATCCGAGATACGTCCCATATACAAACATTTTGTCCATTGTAATGCTTTATATACGAGATGCATCCGCTTACATCCTTTCTATTTCCGTGCTACTAACGCTGTGTGGATGTTCCATGTACCTTTTGCTTCCTCCCTCTTTCCACTTTCTGCTGCAGCGGATGTGAGTTGAGGGGATGGTCAGAGGATGCTGAGGGGATACAGCGGACATGTAACGGATGACAACGGACGTAGAACGTTTGTTGCCCGTATGTGTCACAGATGTAGATCGTACGCGGCGGAAAGTTCATCCACTCAAAAAGTTTTGTGCAGCTCAAAACTTTTTGAGCGGATGAAATAGCAGTAGACAGATGTTTGATGGATAGCGCGTATGAAACATGTATGCAGTGAGTACACAATGGATGCATCGCGTTTTCCAACAGATGGTAAGCTTTCTTGTCCGTTTTACATCCTCTTTGCATCCATTGGTGCAGTGGGACATTGGCTTAAGGCTATATTAGTAGAAGAAAATAGGAAGTTAACTTTTGGAAGTACTTTAGTGGTAAATAGGCCATATCAGGTGAGGGCAATTTTAATGCAAAAGGCACATAAGTGGCTTACACATGCTGAATTCCTTTCGGGAGAGAGACAGGAATGGGACAATATAGAGCATGATTGTATTGAAGCTGTAGATTTTCAGACAAAGGTGAGAAAGGACTTGGGAGATAGCCCAATAGAAGGTGGAATTAATTTGTTTATTGATGGGTCTTTCAAGTAGAGAATGGTAAATGAATGAATTGGTATGCAATGGTGAATGGAGACACATCTGAAGTGTTGGAGATGGGCTGTTTACCTGTAGATTACTCAGCTCAGATGTGTGAAGTGTTTGCTTTATTGCAAGCTTTGAAACTTCTAGAAAATGAAGTGGGTAATATATTCACAGATTCAAAATATGCCTATGGAATTTTACAATTTTTTTGGAATATCTGGAAGGGGACTTATAACAAGTAAAGGAAAGGAAGTGAGACAGGTGGATCTTATAAAAGCAGTGCTGAAAGCAGCTGAAGGCCTGAAACAGTTGTTCTATAATACATGTTGAAGCCCATAAGAAGGGGCATTCAAAAGAGATTTTGGGAAATAGATTAGCAGATGAGGTAGCGAAAGAAGCTGCAAGCATGGGAGAAGAAATGCAGATAATGCTTTTGGTTTCTGTTTTGGAATGGGATGTCAAACCAGATTTCACTGAAGAAGAACAGAAACAGATGAAATTAAATGGTGCAGAGCATATAGATGGAAAGTGGCTAACAGAGCAAGGATTGCAGATAGACTTTCTATCATTGACCTCACCCCTTTCCTAAGAGGTCGGTAGGGGGTGTGCATAAGCACACCAACGTGCCTACCGTCCCTGTTCTATTGTTTCTTTTATTTTTCTTATATGTATCATGTATTCATAACTTTGTTTTTACTTATACCTGTTATCTTGTAAGCAATTGACAAATCAATTCAAATAAATAAATAAATAAAATAGTAAACAAACTTTTCATGAGAAACATAATAGAGAAAATACACAAGAGTACCCATTGGGGAACATAAGCAATTGTAGATATTGTGAAAATGAAATATAGTTGCAGAGTTTTTTTACACAGTAGCTATGCAAGTAAGTAGGAACTGTATACATTGTGTGCGAGTAAATAAGAAAATAATGCATAAACACCTGGAAGGAGGGAGTGATTTGGCCATTTGGCCATTCCAAAGAGTACAAGTTGATTATACTGAAATGCCAGCAGTAGGAACTTTAAAATATCTGTTGGTAATTGTTGATCATTTGACTGGATGGCTGGAGAGCAAATGCTCAAATGACTGTAAAGTTGATATTGGAACAGATTATACCTAGATATGGATTGGTAGAATCCATTGATTGTGATAGGGGTACACATTTTACTTCTCATGTGGTAAAGGCAATCATGAGAGAATTAGGAATCGATTGGCAGTTTCATCTTTCTCACCGTGAGGCTTCAGCTAGCAAAGTGGAGAGAAAGAACCAAACTATAAAAAATATGTTAAAAAAAATAACGTTAGAGCTTCAGTTACCCTGGACGAAATGTTTGCCTCTAGCTCTGTTGAGAGTGCATACTAGTCCAAGAAAAGATGTTGGAATTTCACCGTATGAAATGATGTTTGGAATACCTTATACTGAGAGTGTGGGTATGCCTAGGATAGAACTCAGAGATAGTTTTCTGAGAAAATATATACAAGGACTGTCCCCATGTTTTTCTCTTTTAAGATCCAAAAGACTTTTGGCTCAAACACCACAGCTTGATTTCCAAGTGCATGACTTTAAGAATGGAGATGGGGGAGAAGGCGGAGCTTCGTCTCGGTGCTACAGCTGAGATCTCAGGGCTCTGAGATCTCAGCTGATATTTTCACCCCTGGTCAGTCCTAACGGACCTAAACCGTCCCGTAGAGACGGGGATTGTGAAGGGCACAGTCCCAGGATCCCAGAGATATCGCAAATCTCTGGTTTGATCCGGGAGAAGCCCTTTTGCTGGCGGTGGAAAGGCAGCCTCCAAAGCTGCTGAAGTCGGGACAGCTCCGAAAAGAAAGTGGCTGGAGAGAGGGTGTGTCGGCTGGGTGAGAAACTTCTTTTGTATTGCAAATTGGCTGAGACCTGAAAGGATATCCTGAACAAAGAAGAAACCTGTGGTTTTATTTTTGTCTGACTGGAATCTGGTTGAGCGGCGTCTTTTAAGTGATGTCAAATTGAGGCTTGGATTCTTTCCTTACTATTTTTTTTTCTCTTTTCTGAGGACTTTAATGTGACTTTGTAGGTAACCAGATTGAATTTTTTCTTATATATATTTTTATGCTTCTTTTGATTTTTTAATTTTCTTTAGAATAGAGGCCCCCTTTGTTTCTTCTGAGTTTTGTATACATTACTCTTTTTTCTGGCTGAGGGGGGGAAAAGTATTAAGAGACTTTGCAACACTGCCAACTAGAGGCTTGAAAGTACTTTACTTGAATTGGGGAGAAATGTATAAACACTCCTTCTCAAGGACATTTTAATGTGATAAGATGGAGGGAGAGCACAGAAAAATATTATTATAGGTGTTTTCCTGGACTCTTATCAATATTTCAACACTTGAGGCTTGGCTTTGAAGCTGCTGGAGAAGAGAGTCATAATAAGAGCCTTGGATAAATAAATAAAGTGCAGTGTGCAGTCTATATATAGTCTATATCCATACAGAAGCCTGATGATGGCAGATGAGATTCTGCTGAAACGTTGCTACAACTTTAACAGAACTACAATGACGTGGGATAATACCCGAAGGAAGCTGAACAGCACACATGTAAGTACCCGCGATAACTTAAAAAAACATATATATATATATATATATATATATATATATATATATATATATATATATATATATACTTGTGAAACCTCTACTCGCCAGCCTTTTTGTATATTTCAATTTTAGTAATATTTTTATTTTTGCTTTTTATTTGATCCTTTTTCTTCTTTGGTTTTTTGGGCCTTTTTATTGTTGGATTTTTCCATTTTGGATCATAATTGACTACTCTATCAGATGGATTGAAGGTCAAAAAGAATTTGAAGTTTTTTGAAGCATTAAAATGAAAAAAAAAGTGGGAAAAAGAAGAAAGTGTTAAAATGAAATAGACTGTGTGTATTTGGATTGCTTGGTGACTTTGGGACTTTTGGAAATTCTTATTTGAATGATTAAAATCATTTGGGTCGTTTAAATTTTTTCTTTTTTTTACAATGGCATTACTTATGGATGAACTGAAAATGGAATTTATAAAATATAATCAAGAGAAACAAGAAGGGAAGGATTCTTTTGGCTCTATTTTTCATTTTTTAGAAATGGCAATTTCTACATATGAGAAACTACAAGAACAAGAAGATTGGGATGAAGAAGAAACCATCCTTAATGAACAAGCAACTTTATTTGGGGAAGAAAGGGGAAAGAGGAGAAAGAGAATGGAGAATTTAAGACTTAAAAAAACAACCAAAAAAGGGAAAAACAAGGTGAAAAGTGGACACAATATCAGAAAGCAACAGAAAAGAGGAATACACAAGAGGGTGGAGATTAAGAGACAAGGGGGTAAAAAGGGTAGAGGGGAGAAACAAGGGAGGAAAGAAGGGAAGAGAAGCTACAAAGGTTTGAAACTAGATGTAAAGAAACAAATTTTATTTAGAGATAATGGGTAAACATATAACTGAAAAAGAGATTCTGCAAAGGTACATAAGATTGTGTTGTTGTATCTGTATTTGAAATAATGTTAGAAAATTGGAATAATATATGATTATAAAATGGGACAAAATATTTAATGTAACTTAGCGAAAAAAATTTTTTTTAAATAAAATAAATGAAATTAAATATGAGAGAATTGAATTAAAGAAAGTAACTAAGCAAAATCTATAAGTGTTCCCATAGAAGTATGATATTTATTTAGAAAGGATTGTGTAAAATGTTTAAGACTTAAATGAATATTAATTTTAATGATATAATTTCAATTGCTATGGATTGTTGTTTTAATTATATTATATATAAAAAAAAAACTTTTTTCTTTCTGTTTTAAAATATTGAGTTTATTTTTAGAATGTATTACGCAGAATCCGAATGAAAATTATGTGTTATGTTAAGCTTTAAAATTAGGGGAAGGATAAGTATGAAAAGGCATTATACTCCAATCAGTCATTACAGAAGAAATTTTGTGTTAATGAGAAAAAATAATAGACAGCTGAAACAGGACAGACAAAAGATATAAGTATAATGATTTAAATTGAGATGAAATAAAGATAATAGAATTAAGAGAGTGAAAAGAGGGGAGAAGCTATATAGAAAATGTAAAATAGTAAATAAGAAATGGAATTGCTATATAAAAGTAAGCATGAACTTGAATTTATGTCTGTACAAAAAGATGTAACTCGGGATCAAACTGCCATCCAAAAAGATATTTTATGTTTTCTATGTTTTGTGTTTTGTTAGTATATGTTTGTTTGTTAAAAAATTAATAAAAAAATTTTCAAAAAAAAAAAATGGAGATGGGGTCCTGATAAAGCAGTGGCGAGCTTTGGGAAAGTTGCGGCCTATCTGGGAAGGACCATTCCAAGTACTGTTGACTACAGAATCGGCTGTGCGGACACGTGAGCAAGATTGGACACATCATTCATGTGTGCAGGGACCAGTGGATCCGTCTTCTGCCTCCGGTTGAAGCAAGCTTTGAAGGATTGGACTTTATTATTATTTTTTAGATAGTGGGGATAGATATTTATATGTCTATTTTAGCTTAGGTTTAATGGAACTTTGAGAGGAGGAGTTGATTATTTGGTTGAATGTAATAAACTTTTTTCTTATATTGTTTATTATATTAAGACATGAAACAATAGACTGGTGTACACAAGTTCTGTGTCCTCTGAATGCGGAAGAAGATAAAGAAGTGGACGTAAATCCCCAACCAGTTGTATGTTTTGAAGTATAAGCTACATACATTAAGGTGGGTGGGTGCCTAGTCCATTTGACATTATGAAGATGATGTTTATAATGATTTTTGCCTTGTGTGGGTAGGAAAGGAGGCTTCTGAGATATTGTCTAGTTATCCGATAATGTGGCAACAGTTATGTTTCCAAACTGAACCCGACAGTACAGATTATCAAGTGAAGACATCACTGACATTGATGGAACCTATGGCTGAGGCTGGAATCTGTATAAGATCTGCCTTAGGTGATGGTTTGTATTTGGGAATATGTAAACGCACACATGACATTGCTACAAGTCATAAATAATTTTCTATATAACAACTATACAATCATCGTTTTGAAATATATGGCAATTATTCTCCTTCCTAGATGAGATTTATAGCTCTGGAGGAGGGGTTGTTTATGCCATATATTGAATTAAGAGGTGTTCCGATGAAGTTGTTGTTTTTGTGGTGCAGTATAGCTCTTATGAAACTTCCATTTACCTGGAGAGGTAGATGTACTATTGGATATCTTGAAGCTCCAAGGATTTTAAGAAGAAATGTAAGACATACTGGAGAAAAGGAGCCAATAGCAAAAAGTGAGAATGTTTTTCTGGAATTAATGAGAGTGGCTGTAAGAACTGGACTTTTCCTCTTCAACCGAAAAAGAATGAACTTCTGAAAGCTAGACACTTCAAAAGGAATTCTTTATTGATAGGAAGTGATCCCAGTACTAGTCAAAGCACAATCTAAAATGTTTCCAGGCATACAGTAATAGATAAAAGGAGTTAGAACCCCTCCCCTTACTTAGATGTGGATTTAGTCAAAGAACCAACATGTTAATTCCCCCCTCCCCTTTTCTGGGAATGTAATTTAGAAGAGTTTCCTAGGGAGTGTCTTCCAAAGCTGGAATTTTTATGGTTCCTTCTCCTCTTGCTATCTCTCAAAGAAGTGACAAGTTTCAAGACATCTGGCTCCAGTCCTCCAGTTGTATATCATGTGCAAGTTATACAGATTCAATACAAGATTTAATATATTCAGGTTACATCAAAAAGGATTACTTGTACCAACTCCCCCCCTTCTTCTTCCATTGAAGAATGACAGATACACAGATCTGACATACTGCCCTGCTCAAAAATTTGAGAAATCCACCTGGAAGACAAAAAAAATGTGTTACATTTACAACTTAGGATGGTTTGTGAGGGTATTTCAGGTGGAGCTTCCATAGTAATGTGGATGCTTTTACATGCCGTTTGGCTACCCACCTATTTTGAAAAAGTTCAGTTACAACCCAAATGACAGTATTTCTTGCACTTTCAGGGAGTTCCATTATAAAATCCATAGAGATCTCTTTCCAGAATGCTGAAAGTTCTGCCACTGTTTGTAAAAGTCCAGGAGATTTTCCTTGTCTTCTTTTTGCAGAAGCACAAATGAGGCAACTAGCAGCATAGTTTTCAATGTCCTTTTTGAAAGATGGCCACCAAAATTGTCTTGATGAGGTAGGTGCAGGGTTTTTACAAAACCAAAGTGTTTCGCAAAATTATTTTTGAGTCATGATAATTGTTAGGGATAACATTGTTTACCCTAACTGGTTTAGGTGAAATAATAACTATGATTCATAGTTATGTATGTTAAAGTGTCTGCAGCTTTAACTGTGGAAAAGTAATTAAAGGAGTGGTTATGAAAACACTATAAAAGTAGCAAGTCTACAGCTTGCTAACTCTGGCTTTGATGATCCCTGATTACTGCTTGGAATCAAGACTGCATTGCTCGAACGGGAGAGACAACAAAGGACTGATTTGTAAGTGAACTGACATAGGATATTCTACATTGACTTTGCTAACTGAATATCCCTGAATGGACTGACTACATGATACATGACTATTGGACTGTTATTTGACTATGCTATTAACTTATAATGGAATAAACTATATTCTTAATAGCACAAGCGTATCTGTTATTTTTACTGTATGTTAATAAACATAC
>BLBF01000019.1:1934714-2008872 GCA_015471245.1 Laticauda colubrina | reverse complement strand
TTAGCTTGTCTACCTAACCCTGGTTGGGGAACCCAGGCTTAACAATAATGTTTCATGAGGTCCACCCTCTGGCTGGCAGGGACATAAAGTTGTTTTCTACCCAGGCTAGACCATCTTTGAGTAAGCCAAGTATCTTTGTTAACCTGAAGCCAGTCATTATTAAGTAGTGCCTCCTTAAATATTGAAGTTGTTGCATTATCAGTCAGTGATTCTTTCTTCTCTTGTGCCCAGGTGATTACTTTGGCTGCAAGTTCGGCTTTGGATCATGGGTTCTATAACTTTAATCTTTTTGCTGTTGTATTGTGGTTTCCTGGACAGGGGCATCTGCCAAGAAATTTTTCCCCCAGGAGATATTTGAGAGTGAAATTGAATCATGTAAAGTATTGAGCCCACCTTACTTGTTTTTCTGAGTTTCCGTGGAGTTTTCAGAGCTTCTAGATTTTTATGATCATTCCAGACTTCAAAGGGGATTTGGTTCCCTTCTAGAAGCTGTCTCCATGTGAGGAGTGCCCATTGCACAGCGTATGCCTCTTTCTCCAATATGGCTCATCTTTGCTCGGTTCCTGTCAGTTTCTTTGAAGTATAAGCACATGGTTGTAACTGTCCATGTCCATTCTTTTGGAGTAGAAATGTTCCAACTGCTACATTACTCATGTTTATTGAGATAAACAAGACCCCTTTGTACACACTCGGGGGTCCTAGGTCGGGAAATTCCGCCCATATTTTTGCATGTGGGGGAGGACTTGCACCAGGAAAAAACCCAGTTTCTGGGGGTCCCATCAAATGTTACCCCCAAGGGCAGGACCTTTCTCTGCAGTTGTATGTCTCTGGAGTAACAAGGGGTTGGTTACCTGGTATGGTTGCTGGTCTTCCGGCTTGTTCCAATGTCCAATCATTCTCTACTGGATCAGGGGTGACAGCTTGGGTTCTCTCAATTTCTGGTTCACTCACTCTCCTATGTTGGCGACCTGGCTCATCCCTCACATTGAGGTCCTCTAGGATTTCCCTCATGAGGTGATTTATGTACCATTTCAGTCGGTCATCTGCCAGTGGTTCCTTGACCCATTCTTCCTGATGAGAGAGGGCCTCCAGGTCCATTTTCCACCCGGGTTTACAGTTTCCCCGGGTGAGGATTACTCCCTTGGTTCTTCCATCCCAGTTTGGTTCTCTTTTCCTACGTCTATAGACCCCTGAGGTTTTGTGGAATTTTCGCAGGCAGCTTCACTGTCTTCGATGGGGTACAGAAAGTCAGTGTCTGGCTGAGTAGTTGTCGAAGTTTCTCCCCAGCATTCAGCTTCTCCTTGCTTCTTGCTATATTCAGACATTTTTGCAGGGTCCCCTCAGTAGAGTGAAGTTTAAAAAAAAAAAAATCCTCTCTGGGTTGACCTCTATTACAGATTCTACTTTAGGTAAGCACTGGATTTTTCCCCTTCAACTGAAAAAGAATGAAAGCTAGATATTTCAAAAGGAATCCTTTATTGAAAGGGAGTGAATCCGAGTCAAAGTAGAATCTAAGATGCTTTTAGGCATCAGTAATAGATAAAGGGAGTTAAAACCCCTCCCCTTATTTAGATGTGGATTTAGTCAAACAAAGAACCCACATGTTAATCCCCACCTCCCCTTTTCTGGGAACGTAATTTAGAAGAGTTTCGCAGGGAGTATCTTCCAGAGCTGGAATTTTTATGGTTCCTTGTCCTCTTGCTATGTCTCCAAGAGGTGACAAGTTTCTAGACATCTGGCTCCAGTTGTATATCATGTGCAAGTTATACAGATTCAATATAAGATTTAATATATTCAGGTTACACCAAAAAGGATTACTTGTACCAATTCCCCCCGTTCTTCTTCCATTGAAAAATGGCAGATACATGGATCTGACAGTGGCTTTAAATAGTTTTCTTTCTATGGAAAAGGGGAGACTACAGTTACAGACATTATGTCTACTTGTTTTATAGGAGTTCCAGTGCCAGGAAAGTTTTTGTTTGCAGAATCTAGGATTATTAAATACCCTGATGCTTATAACTTTGTATAATTTATCAAAGATGATTACTTTGTTTGGATCTCCTGTGAAGTCAACTGAGTGGACAAATCAGAAAAAAGCTGGTTATTGAGGTTAAGACAGTTTTTCCCACTTATGATTGTGTAAAATATAAACATCCAGAGAAAAAGAAAGAAAAAATTATAATTACTTGTCTACTGAGGATGTTTTTCATTGTACAGAAGTTGAAAAGATAGATGGAATGACGTATGTGTTGTTTTTACCTAAAGGGCCTGTCACAATGGCCGACGGATGCAAATGTTTGTAAAAAGGACACAGCGGACGAGAAAATGTTCCATCCGTTGTTATCCGCTCTCAAAAGTGCCCCGAATTTGCATAACCAGAGCGGACAATAACGGAAAGGAACGGATGGGGGGAGGATGTAGAGGGGATGTCAAACAGATGATCCACAGAAGCCTAGGGGATGGAAGCAGATGGGAGCGGATGGCACATCCACAAGGCTTCCGGGGGAGCACAGCAAAGCAGACGCGCAGCGGAAGGAGCCTAGCAGATGCCTAGCGGATGCAGAGCGTTCACTGCGCATGTGGGGAGGATGCATTCCGTCAGCCCCGCGGATATAAAGGGAAGCAGCTCACAAGCAGGTCATCATTCAAAGGAAAGACCTGCTGCCAGCACTGAGCCAGCTCTCTGAGAGCTTCCTCCACACACCGTCCCCTGTTGTCCTCTCAGGGCCAGGCACCCCAATGATGCCTCAGACCAGCACTCCAGCAGCAGCCACCTCCACAGCACCTGGACCCTTCACCCCTGAGACTGGGCACGCCTCAGAGTGACCAAGAAGAGTACCAGAGACTGGGTGGCTACCTGTTGACTTTATCTTTGCTTGAGATACTTGGGTCATTTTTCTTTTACAGCTTGTTATTAATAAAGATTATCTTTGCTTCACACACTTGCTTCATTTATTTTAGTAAATAAAGTCTTGGTGGAAACTTTTAGAAATGGTTTAAGCCTTTGCATGCTTGTGGGATGGGTTAAGATAGCAGTGGGATGGGCAGGGATACCTTTGGGATGGGTAATAGCTGTGGGATAGGTTAGGATACCTGTGGGATGGGTAAGGATACCTGTGGGATAGGCAGGGATACCTTTGGGATGGGTAATAGCTGTGGGATAGATAAGCCTCCAGTGCAAGCATAGTGGGAATGTATGGTCCACCCTCCCAGGTGCCACACCTTTGGCCCTTCATTATCAATAACAATGTAATCATTGATCCACACATTTAAACATAAACACAACTCTTTATTAAATGCCCTGTTCATTGTAGGCCCACTTAACATACATGGCCCAATCTCATCCATGTGATGAGACAGACTGAAGGAAGTATCCATTAAGCATCAACCATCCTGTCTTGCCACTCCACTGCTCCAGCTGGGGAGTTGCACCAGTGTCTCAGGAGGTTGCGCTCCTTCTTCCCTTCACGTGAAGCTCTGTTGGGGCCTTGCACATCCACAGTGTCTATCACATTTCGCCCTTGCCTCCATTCACCAGGCTCCAATTCCCCATTGTCTTGTTGGTGGTCCATGAGCCGTTCTGTAACACTCGGTAGCGGGTGCGCATGAGATTGTGCAGGATGCAGCAAGCTTCCACGATCCTCCTCACGGTCTCTGGGCGATGCTGCATGGTGGTGAGAAGTACCTGGAACCTGTTGGCCAGGATGCCAAAGGTGTTCTCCACCACCCGCCTTGCCCTGGACAGCCTGTAGTTGAAGATCCTATCTTCACAGGTGAGGCATCTGGAGGTGTAGGGCTTCATGAGGTAGGTTCTGAGGGAGAAGGCGTCATCACTCATGATGAAGTAGGGCACATCTTGTGTGTCATTGGGTATGGGGTCTGGATCTGGAAAACCCATGATGAGGTTGCGTTCTGGAATGCACGAGGGTCTTCGTTCCTCAGGTCCATCATCCACTTGTTATACAGTCCGTACTGTGCTCTTCTGGTGATCCATCTTTGGACCCAGACACTTCTTGGCCACCTCCTTTTCTTCACGTAGAACAGGTGAAAGAGCCTGTAGATGGCTTCGCACTGTTGTAGAACGATGGTGGCTACCAAAAGGAGTGTGTGATGATCCATGGTGGAGATGACTGGATGCTGTGGAAGAGCAAGAGCCAGAGCAAGGCTTAAGAGGTCTGCACCGCAGGGCTGCTGGACTGAAAGTGAGATCCAGGTGAGTTCCTCCCCCTTTTTATAGGAAATATAGGTTTTCTGCTAGATATCCTTTTTCATCCTCTAGACATCCTGCAGACATCCTAAATATCCAAGATAGGTCCCCTCTGCGAACGTTTTTTCCGTTTTAAATGCTTTGTATGCGAGCTGCATCTGCTTTCATCCTTTCTCCGTCCGTGCTACTAACGCTTTGTGTCCGTTCCGCGTCCGCTTCGCTTCCTCCCTGTGTCCGTTTTCCACTGGAGCGGATGCAAGTTGCGCGGATGCACAGCGGATGCCTAGCGGATATAGTGGATGCATAATGGATGACGACGGATGTAGAATGGATGTTCACCGTATGCGTTGCGAATGCAGCACGGACGCGTTGGATACATTTTCCGCTCAAAAAGTTTTGAGCAGCTGAAAACTTTCTGAGTGGATGGAATCTCAGTCGACGGATGCTGGACGGATAGAGAGGATGAAAAATGGAGGCAGTGAGTACAGAACGGAAGCATCGCGTTAACCAATGGATGGCAAGTGTTTCTCTCCATTTTACATTCTCTTTCCATCCGTTGGTGCAGTGTGACATGGGCTTAAAGGATGGTTTACGTTTTGTGGAACTTATGCTTATGCATTTATACAAGCTAATGCAATTGGTAGACCCTGTCCAATTGGGTATCTAACAACTGTTATGGCAACTGCACATGATAAGAATATAAACAAGGAAACCAAGTTATATTATAAGGTGATGAACTCTAGTCTTTATTGTGATCCTTGATTTTTTAGAGAACCTGTGTTGGATGATACAGTGAAGAGAAATGGACATGTACATATCCATGTACATGAGGACGCATCTCAGCATAAAGAACCCTGCATTGTTATCTGTACTTATCCTACAGAGGGAAAAGATCAGCACTTAGTGATGCTTATTCTGAAGATTATAAAGATGAAGTAGTAGTGCTATCTAAAGTAGAAGCAGAATTCCAAGGAATATTTGCTTGGAGAGCAATATACTATAATAACCTGCATTTGGGACATTTAGCCTGTGCTCTGGCAAAAAGCAACAATGTAACTTCCTCTGCTATTGCTTCTTTGGCCGATGAGATGGGAGAAATAAGGAAGTCTGTGCTACAGAATAGAGTAGCAATTGATTACATTCTCCCATGAACTGTTCAGAGCATCCAGAGATGGGAGGTGCTTCAGTCTCTTCTGGAAAGACTGGGCTTAAAACTCCGGGACGCTCCCCCTCCTCCATGGGACTCCTTCTCAGTGTCCCCCAGTTTTAGCTCAGCCTTCGTGGTAAGAAGTTGTGCACTCCCTGACTGGAACGGCTTTGCTCAAATTCAGGTTGGATCTTTAAAACCCTTCACCATCTAATTCGGTCTTTCAGGATTTCCCCTCGATCTAGGCAAAAATTAACAATTCTAAAACAGCTTCCCTCGTAAATTAGCAGAGCCTGCCATCTGCATGCAGTCTGAGGCTTTCACCTCAGAAAACAGCCTTATCTACCATTCCCATCACTTTCCCTTGTAGCTTAGCGGAGCCTGCCACTCCGCAGGCAACTTGAGACTTCTGCCTCAGCAAACAGCCAATCACCTGCTCTATGATCGGAAAGGAACGCTCATAGCCGCGACTCTCCTGGCTTTGCTGTTTTTCTCCTGACAGCAGCCTTTAAATTGCAATTAGAGCAGCAGCAGCAGCGGCTCTCCAGACAGCTCAAGCTAAACACTGGTAATTCTGCTTCCTGCCCTTTTCAACGGCTGCCTCAATTTTGTGCCTAATCACCACAGCCTCTATTTCTTGTTTGTTTCCCTTGCTGGGGATCGAGAAAGTAATTGTCATAGCCTCCATTTCTCGCTGGTTTCCCTTGCTGGGGAATGAGACATTAACTCTCCATTGTGCCTTCCCTGGATTCAGCAATTAGTCATTTTACAGGCATTTCTCTGTATTTGCCTTTGGACCATTTACTCAATCGGAAATTGTCAGTGACAGTTATATCACGGGGCATTTACCTCTGACAGGCAAGAAGTCACATTAGAGCCTGTAATAGCTGGTTTCCCTTGCTGGGGACCAGGGATCCGGAGTCCTTCTCTCACTTGGAGCACTTGGGGGTTTCCCTTTCTGGGGACCCTTAGATACTGTTCACCATTTAATCTCTTATTCCCAAAATTATACAGTCTTACTTTCCTGGAGGCCAGTTCTGATTTCAACTGCAGGGGATATCATTATCAATATCAATAATAATAATAATTAAAAAAAATTAAATTGACATTCAGAGGCAAGACAATCCATCATACAAAATGGAACGTGACAACGCTTCCGCTCCAAGCCAAGTAAGCCCCGTGACAAGCCTGTGGGCCCCAAAAAGGCCTCTAAGGCAGCAGATAAAGATGCCGATGGAAAGCACCTAGCATTGGAAAGACAATTACAAAAACATGCCAGGGAGGCAGACAAGAGGGCCATGATTGATCAGAACCCAAAACCATTGATGGGGCCCTTGGACTTATCTACCCAGCCCAGACAGGCTGTTCCTAGACAACCCCCCCATAGGCACATCTCCTCCATTGAGCACTGTCCAGCCAATTCCTGAGGCAACCTTCATCCCTACAGCTGCCGGCCTAAGACAAGAGGAGGGATTACCTGAGTCTATTCCCATCGAAATGAGGCAATGGATGGAGATGGTGATTCAAAGGGGCATTGCGGCTGGAGTTCAGCAATCCATCTGGACCAGACACTTCTCGACCACTTCGGATGTGGGATCCTTGTCCGCCCACTCCTTTGGGCATTCCCAACAACATCAATCGTAGGTATTCCACAATATTCCTAACACAACAGCCCAGGGCCTTTGGGAGGAGGTGGACTTTGAGGACCAGGAGGTTTCCATGGAGGGCGGTTGATCCATCAGATGGACTTGGAGCTGTCAGAGGTGGACCCGCTAGAATGGGGAATGTCAGATAACGAAGGCCTCATTCCAGACCAACCTACCTTTTCTGGCCTTTTTCATCCACACCTCTTTAAATCTTTACTGTGCAAAGCAAAGAACACTGCTAAACTAGGCACATCAGATCCTCATCCATTACCAACAGGGTCTCAGGATGAATCCCAGGACCTAATATTCTCGCAACTGACTAATGAGGCGGAAATTATCCCTGTCCCTCATATGTCTGCTGAATTAATACAAAATCAATGGGCATCAGCAGCATCATACCCAGCCCCAACAGGGTACAATAAGCGATATTTTAATTTGGCACCAGAATTTGCAAATTTTCTCAAAACGCCCAAGGTGGATAAACCCATTGTGGCCCTGGCCTCTTCTTCCACCTTCCCTAATGAGGCCGAGGAAGCCCTGAGACTGGAAGAAAAGAGGGCAGAGTTAGCACTCCATAAGGTGCACATTTCTGATGCTTGAGCCATTAGGGCAGCTATAGCTGCATCCTTTTTTACACGTTCCTCCCTCCGATGGCTCTCCCACCTGAGGGATTTATTGCTGGTGTCAAACATCAGAGCTCACCAGGACATAGCTAAAATTATGGCAGTTGCAGAGTTCTCCACCAATGCCACATTTAATGCAGTCAAATTCTCATCTAAGGCCATAGCATCTCACGTTTCAGCATGGAGACTGCTATGGCTCCGACATTGGCAGGTGGATACCAAGCATTAATGCAAGTTGGCATCAGCCCCAATATTGGGGGATAGATTATTTGGCAGTGTCTTGGAGTCCCTCCTTATAGAAAATAGAAACAAGAAAAAAGTGCTTCCCCCTCTTTTTCGTAGGTCTGAAAACAGAAGTTTTCAAAGGGGTTCCTTTGAAACCAGTCGTTTCGAAGGGGTTCCTTTCAGTCCTACTATCAGGGCCTCTACGTTCCCAGATCAAAGAGAACATCAGGCTACAGGCCCAGTTTTAGACAAGATAGGCCAGAATCTTCTGATAGAGGTCAGCGAGGAGGCCAAAATTGTAGAAACCCCAGAGGCACCAGAGGCCTATTCTTTCATCACCCCAAGTGAGCCCTTGACAGCAGTTCCCATTGGAGGGTGGTTAAAACTGTTTGCCGATCAATGGGACAGCTCCACCTCTGATGCGTGGGTCAAGGATACTATTAGGTTTGGCTTGGCGCTGGAGTTTCAATCCTCCCCCCCGAACTTTTTCATTAGGAGCCCTAGGTCTTCGGACCCCATTAAGAGGGCGTTGATTCAGGAGGCTATCAATCATCTTCTGCATATTCAGGCCATTGGAGAGGTCCCATTTAAACAGCGGGGTCAAGGCTGTTACTCTGTATTGTTCATGGTCCAAAAGAGTTCGGGGGACTGGAGGGCAATTCTGGACCTCAAAAGTTTGAACAAATCATTGGTTTATCAAAAATTTAAGATGACTACTCTCCAGTCCATTCTGCTTAGCATCAGAGAGAACAATATCATGACTTCTATAGATCTCATGGAGGCTTATCTACATATACCAATTAGACCTGTCCACGACAGATATCTTAGATTTTGCTATGGTGATTGGCACTATGAATATATCGCCCTGCCATTCGGTCTGGCTTCAGCCCCTAGGACTTTTACCAAGGTCCTCACGGCATTGGCTGCCTCGCTCAGAATCAAATCTATCCACTTACAATGTTATCTGGATGATATTTTAATTTTATCATCTTCCAGACATCAAGCAAAATTGGATACCAAGTTTACTCTGGAGACCCTTCAGGTTCATGGCTTTTCCATAAATTGGGATAAAAGCTACTTGATCCCCTCAAATAGGCTAGTTCATTTGGGGGCAGTGATAGATACTGTGGAGGGCAAGGTTTTCCTCTCTCAGGGCAGGTTAAACAGTATTCAGTCTTTGGCCAAGGAGATCAGGGCCTTAAGGAGGTTTCCCTGGCATTGTTGTCTAAATTGTTAAGGAAACTGATTTCTTGTATTTCCATTGTGCCTTGGGCTTGATTCCATTCTAGAGAGCTGCAATGGTTTCTGCTACCTTTCCAGCGATCCAGAAGAGCCACCTCCAACGTCCGGATAAAAATATCGCATAGCATTCTCTGATTGCTCCACTGGTGGTCGGAAAAAATGATAAACAGGGGATGCCCTTTCAAAGAACCTCACAGGGTAACGATCACAACCGATGCCAGCCTGGTAGGATGGGGAGCTCACTTCCAATCCCACACTGCACAAGGAATTTGGTCTATTTCTGAACAATCACAAAGCATCAACCTGTTGGAACTGCAAGCAGTTCACCTGGCCTTACGCAGTTTTCTACTCCTTTTCCATTCACACCACGTTCTGGTCTTGACACCATCCACATGTCCACAGTTTTCTCAAGGGTGCTGCAAACTTACGACCTCCTGTAATTCACCGCTATCCCACCTGGGATCTCAACAAGGTGTTAACCGCAGTTATAACTGGTCCATTCGAGCCTCTAAGAACCACTAGTCTTAAATTCCTGACATATAAGATGGCCTTCCTAATTGCAATCACATCAGCTAGAAGAATTTCCGAATTGGTGGCATTGTCAATGCGTAAGGACCTGTGCGTGTTTCATGCGGATAGAGTGATTCTCCGTTTGGATCCATTGTTCACTCCTAAAGTAAATTCAACCTTCCACAGAGCACAGGAGTTGGTCCTTCCAAATTTCTGTCCGAAACCATCTCATAGACTGGAACATCAATGGCATAGACTTGATGTGCGAAGGGCCTTACGCATCTATCTAGACAGCACAGTGGCATTTTGAAAATCTGAGGCTCTATTTCTGTCCTTCAACCCATCCACTTTAGGACAAAAGGTGTCTCAACCATCGATAGATGGTTGAGAGCCACCAAAGCTAAAAGTTATGAATGCCAGTCCATCTCAGTTCCTAAGGGCATTACAGCCCACTCAACAAGGAGTGCCGCAACGTCAGCAGCATGGCCACACAGGCCTCCATAGATGAAATTTGCAAAGCGACAACTTGGGCTTCACCGTCGCCCTTTGTCAGAAATTTGATGCCTATGCCTCAGCGAATGCTTCATTTGGCAGAAGAGTCCTACAGAGGGTCCACATATTATAGGAGTGGATTTTGTTCCAGACAGAGTCCCTCCCTAAGGACAGATCAAGCTTTGGTATGTCCCATCTCTGGATGCTCTGAACAGCTCATGGGAGAAAGGGCATTGGTACTTACCTAATACGCCCATTCTCTGTGAGCTGTGAAGAGCATCCAGTCCCACCCATTTCTTTCCGTCTGGTGGGGTTCCGTTCCAGTCAGGGATCTAGATCAGGTGATGAGTTCCGGATTTTGGCACTCAATCTTCGCAAAACTGGGGGATGCTGAGGAGGAGTCCCGTGGAGGAGGAGGAGCATCCCTGAGTTTTAAGCCCAGCCTTTCCAGAAGAGACTAAAGCACCTCCCATCTCTAGATGCTCTTCACAGCTCACAGAGAATGGGCGTATCAGGTAAGTACCAATGCCCTTTCTATTGAAGATGGGTTACGGATGTGAGGAATTTGATGGGATGTGTTTCTTTGATATAAATGACAAGGTGCATTTTATTGAGTCTAAGCTGAAGGTTTTACACAATATAACTACACATTTTACTCATATTATAGATAGTAATGCATTAAAGAAAATATGGAATGGATAGACTTCCTGGTTGCCAGATCTTACTTGGTTAAAGGAAGTATTTTTTGGTGTTGTGGTAATCATTGTAAGAGGACTTATTTCATGTATTTGTATCCAATGTATGCCTGTATGTTGTTTTTCCGCTGTTATAAGGTGCCTAAGCCTAAGAAACAGGAAGTAGCAAGTAAACATTTAAGTCAGCAAGAGGTTTGGCTTATGTTGAATTGATGGTAATTCTCAGGTGTAAGATGATTTAAAAAAACAGTGGAAAAAACATAAAAATTTACCATATATTTACCTATTATACCTAAGAAGATATGGAACCAAAGAGATTCCATTTTTTGTTTTTAATCTGACCTTTTAGAAAGATATTTGAACATTTATATAAGAACATCAAGTTTGTGTAATTTGTTATTGCAGAATTAAAAATATTATGTCCTTGGCTGAAGTGGGTTTTTAATTTTTGGCTTGAGTTTCCATGTATGATATACGAGGTTGCCCTGACATTAACAGATGTTGGTTAATGACCTATTGTGTTAAGTGGACATAACAGGAAATCTGATGATGATGGGAGCTAAGGGATTCCCATGGAGGAGTCTGGGAGGAGTTATAGGATGGAAAAGTACCCAGGTCTACCCATTTCTTTCTGATGAAAGTCTATATAACTCCTTTGTGTGAAAAACAGGGAAACATATAATAATTTAAATGTGATATTGTTTAAAAGACTGTAACCATTTTAAGGGAGTGTCTCCTAATTAATTAATTGGGAGTTGGGGTCCTATTTGCAAATATCTTTAATAAAGCCTTCTACTGATCCTGCTTGTCACAGTCTGCTATTTTTATTTAAATCTCTCATTCAGGCAATGAATCTCCAAATCCTGTCTGGTTGGAGTTTATCTTGATAGGAGTCCTTTCCGAGAATAAAATACGGATTGGATAAGCCAACATGGGTAGTTAGCAGCATTTTCATTATTTAGTATGAATTGAAGCAAAAATGTGATCATAAAGAATTAAATCTGGATTCTGTACATTCTAACATGCCTACTTTTTGTTGCTTTTGAACAAACTAGTGTAAGAAACTAAAACTGTTTACTTCATAAATTTAATTACATTTGATGATTATTGGATGACTCAATATGCATTCAACCTTCATTTCTATTAGATTTATTTCAGTTTAACTAGGATTATTTTTAAAATCACAATCTTTATTTTTATTTATTTATTGTCAATTGCTTACAAGATAATATGAATAAGTAAAAACATAGTTATGAATACATGGATACATATAAGAAAAATAAAAGAAACCATGGCACAGGAACGGTAGGCACTTTGGTGTGCTTATGCACGCCCCCTACAGACCTCTTAGGAAAGGGGTGAGGTCAATAGTAACCAGTTTAAGGTTAAAGTTTTTGGGGTTTGGGGAAGAAATCACAGAATCAGGTAGAGTCTTCCAGACATTGATCACTCTGTTGCTGAAGATGTATTTCCTGCAATCAAGTTTGATGCGATTATCCTTGAGTTTGTATCTATTGTTTGCTCTTGTGTTGATATGGTTGAAGCTGAAGTATTCATTGACAGGTAGGACATTGCAATGTATGATTTTATATACTATACTTAGCTTGGACCGAAGGCGGCATAGTTCTAGGTTTTCTGGGTCTAGAATTTTGAGTTTGGTGGCATAAGGTATTCTGCAATGAGGAGAGGAGTGGAGAACTCTTCTTGTGAAATATTTCTGGACTTTCTCAATTGTGTTAATATCAGATACGTAATGTAGGTTCCAGACTGATGAGCTGTATTCGAGTACTGGTCTAGCAAATGTTTTGTATGCTCGAGTTATTAATGTAATATTACCAAAGAAAAAGCTACGTAAGATTAGGTTAACAACTTTTAACACCTTTTTGGCTGTGTAGTTACAGTGGGCTCTAGCACTTAAAGATGAGTATTCCAAGATCATTGACAGAGTTTGGATCATCAACAAGGTCTTGACTATTCAGCCTGTATTTTATTTTCTGATTTTTTTTTTTGCCAATATGTAGGGCAGAGCATTTATTTGTTGAGATTTGAAGTTGCCATTTGTTTGACCATTCTGATACATAGTCAAGGTATTTTTGAAGGGTAGTAGTATTGTCTGTGGTGTTTGTTAGAAATATGAGCCACCTAACAGCTATTTGGGTTAGAAATATATAAACCAGGATAGACATTTTAACACTGTCTCTTTAAGGGAATGCAAGAGCATGTAATTTGGTGTGGTTTTTCAAACGGCCATAAGATGGAGCCAGAAACCTGGTTTGTCTTAGTCTGAGTCTCAAAAGAGAGTGTGAGTGTATCTTTGGAAAGTGTTGCCGTTGCTTCATTTTTCCTAATTGACTGATATTACTGGATTTAATGTAAGTCTGATACTGAACTGTTTTTTGACTCTGGACTTTGATATTTGGGTTATCCCTGGATTGAAAACTGACTGATTTACTTGTGAATGACTTTGGACTCTGATTGCACTTTGCTTAAACTTTCTGGAAGTAAAAACCTACATTTACTGTACACTGTATCTGTGTACTGTGGGTGTATTATTCAAACACTTCTCTCAAAATATATCTCCCTGTATGCGCTCATTCTCCTAACGGGGAATGACCTCAATGATCAATGGTTATGGGCCCAGACCATACTAGGCACAGATAACTGAGAGTTAGTGTGAATGCACAGTACTATATACAGACAGCTGTTTACTGTTTAATTGTGGGTTACTATCCTGGTAAAGATGGCACAAGACCCTTCAACAAGTCTATCACTGAGAACCCGGTTGGATGGGACAAACTGTATCCTGGTCAATGAAGTGCAGTCTACTTCTGCGTAAAGAAGGTTTTTAAAGTAAAGAATGTCGTTCAAGACCCACCAGATGTAAATGCTTGGGATCCAGAAAATGAGGATGATGCCAAGAAGCTTGCTGACTTTAAACAGAACAACGAATGAGCTCTTTGTATAATTGGACTAACACTGAGTGACCAGCAGCTCATCCATATTCGTGGAGAAGAGTCTGCTGCTAGGTGTTGGGAGAATTTGAAGGAGGATTTATGTTCGTGACAGTGTAGGTGCACACATACATCTTACACGTAAACTGTTTAGAGCACGTCTTCTGAAAGGTGGAGATATGTTAGCTCATTTAAACTTCATGAAAAGAACTTTCCAAGAGCTACACGAAGAAGAACTAATATTTTCAGAACTGCACCAAGTTTACATCATTCTTTCCTCATTGGATGAAAGTTATGATGACTATGTTTCTTCACTGGCAGTCCTGCCCAGAGATAAACTGACATTGACTGACATAACTGGAAGATTGTTCGAAGAAGCAAGAAGATGGCAAGATAGAGACCAACTGAGGAAGGAACAACTACAAGAAGAGGATTTATTTTCAATTGCCTATACTATTAGGAAATGTTTTTCTTGTGGGGCTAGGGGACATATAGCTAAATTCTGTAAGAAGGGAAAACAACAGAATACTGGCAAACACCAGAAAGCCAAGAAGAATGTTAGTTTAGCTACTATTTTTAGGGGAGATAACTGTACAATAGAGAAAGAGGGTAAAAGTGTTACTGCTAATTTAGAGAATTATTTATATGATTTACATGATGACCAGTTGATTTACATGATGACCAGTTGCAGATGGCTAACTCTGTTTATAACAATGTTAAGCCAAATGATGAATGTGTACATTTACTGCATAGATGTCTAGGGCACATTAATTTCAAAATGCTCAAACAAACTGTTGAATTGTCAGAGGGGGTAAAATTGAAAGTAGTTACACTGTAATGCTTTATTTATACTGTATTTACAGTGTAATGCTTGTATTTACACTATAATGTATTTACTCTATATTTACACTATAATGCTTGTAGTCAAGAAAAGAGTAAGGTTACTCCAGTAAACAGATTTAATGGGCTTAAGACTAAACAACCTTAGAGGTTGTTTTTGCTGACATAATTGGTCCAAAAACCAAGTTTAGGAGGTGCCTGTTATATTTTGAATAATATGGACCATTACTCACAATACGGTTTCTGCTATCTTCTGAAAAGCAAAACATTCCAACATTCCAACATTTCTTTAATTGGCTAAGGTTTGCTGAGAGAAAAATGAAAAGTAATTACTTTAGTAACTGGTAATGGGACTGAGTTTGTTAACAAAAGATTCCAAACTATGTTAGTTTGGTGTTGAGCAAACGTTCTGCACCTTACAGACCACAATATAACTCGTTTATGGAATGAAGAGGGCAAACATTACGAGCCATGGCACGCACTGATATCTGTTTCAGGTTTACCTGAAACACTGTGGGGTGAGGCCATAATGTGTAGAAACCATGTTTTGAACAATGTAGTTAATACAACAATGGGAGAATTGCCATTCACTCATTTGCATGGCAGAAAGCCAAATTTAAGTTATCTATACACATTTGGAGCTCCAGCATGGGTGCATATTCCCTCACATGTAAGACTGAAAGGGCAACATAGAATGAAGAAGTTATTTTTTTGTGGGTTATGAGGCCAACCATAGAGCATTTGGATTCTGGGATCAAGGCACAGTTCATGTTTACTGTAGTGCTGATGCAAAATTTCTTGAGTACGTTGGGTGGGATAAACTAGAACAGGAATCAAGCAATGATATTATTATTGACACCCAAATAGTCCCTAAAGATAAAATCAGTAAACCCCAAATAGACATTAAAGAGAAAGAACAGGAGGAAGTAGGAGAACAGGGACAGGAAGAAATAGAACAGGAGCAGGTGGCACAGGAAAGTCCACCAGTTAGCCCTATATTACTAAGACGTTCAATCCGAGTAATACAACCACCTGATAGATATCAGGCTAGTGTTGTATGCCAAGTGAATACAGTTCCAAATAACTATAGTGAACTAAAACTGTACCCTGCTAAGGATTGGGATGCTTGGCAGATAAGGAACTGGAATCAATAAAAAGACTGGAGGTATATGAAAATGTTAAATTACCACCAGGTAAACATGCCATAGGGTTTAAATGGATTTATAAACTGAAGATAGGTGTAGATGGGACTGTTACCCATAAAGCCAGGTTAGTAGCACAAGGATTTAATCAGACAGCAAATGACTATGATGAGGTGTTTGCTCCTAGTCTGAAGACTACTACATTAAGGACAGCATTAGTGTGGGAAGCTAAAGAGAAATATATTGTAAATCATTTGGATGTAGTACAGCATATCTGCATGCACTGTTGCAACACACCATATATTTAAAGAAACCTTTAGGCATCAAAAATGATAATACAACTGATTGCTGAAAGTTGAAAAAAAGTCTTTATGGTTTAAAGCAATCAGGATATAAATGGAACCAAAGTATAGTTGAAGAATTAACTAAGATAGGTTTTGTAGCTGGCATGGGTGATCCATGTTTGTTTAAAAGAGAAAGTAATGGTGTAATTTCATTATTGCTATTGTTCACTGATGACATAGCATTAATCACCAAAACTGAACAAGAAACTACTGAGATAATTTCACATTTGGAACAGAAATTTAAAATAAAACAATTCGGAGAAATCAAACAATATCTTGGTTTCAAGATAGATAGAACTAGGGGAGGATACAAGATCTCACAGGCAGATAAAATTAACTAATTACTAAAAAGTTATAAAATGGAACTTTGTAAGCTAGCTAAAACACCAATGAGCCAGAAGTTTAGCCATAGTGAGGTTCAAAGTCCTGTTTTTGATAACAATTTCCAGTCTATGATTGGTAGTTTATCTTATCTCAGTAATTGGTCAAGGCCAGATATTGCATAGAGTGTTAATCAATTAATGAGATTTAATGCTGAGCCAACTGAAAGGTGCTGGCAAGCTGCTAAACGTGTGTTAAGATATCTGAAACAAACAATGCGTTATGCATTGTATTTGGAACCTAAAGATGAACTGAATTTGACTGCATATGCTGATGCAGACATAAATACTACAGACATAATTTGCTACAGACATAAATACACGAAAATCTACATCAGGTACTGCTGTATTATTGGGAAAAGCATTGATTGCATGGAGATCTATTGGACAGAAACATCTAAGTTTGTTAACGATGGAGGCTGAATTCTCATGCTTGTCTTTATTATGTACAGATTTAGTTTTGTATAAACAATTATTAATTGACATGGGAATTAATATAACAGATCCAAAGATAACTAATCAGCAATATAGATGGCTTCAAATATTGCTGTTAAAACAAGAACAAAACACACAGATTTAAAATATTTGAATGTGAGACAATGTGTGCAAACTAAGATGATTAAGCTAGAATACTGTATGTCAGAAAACAATATTGCAGATCATTTTAGAAAGGCCCAAGGCTCTATAAAGCAAAGGCATGCTGTGAAGATTATGGACTTAGAATGTAAGGTTGTATATATTATCTTACCCAAAAGGGGAGAATGTTTGGAATATGAGCCACCTAACAGCTATTTGGATTAGAAATATATAAACCAGGATAGACATTTTAACACTGTCTCTCTAAGGGAATGCAAGAGCATGCAATTTGGTGTGGTTTTTCAAACGGCCATAAGATGGAGCCACAAACCTGGTTTGTCTTAGTCTGAGTCTCAGAAGAGAGTGTGAGTGTATGTTTGTTTCCTTCTGTTGGAAAGTATTGCCATTGTTTCATTTTTCCTAATTGACTGATATTACTGGATTTAATGTAAGTCTGATACTGAACTGTTTTTTGACTCTGGACTTTGATATTTGGATTATCCCTGGATTGAAAACTGACTGATTTACTTGTGAATTACTTTGGATTCTGATTGCACTTTGCTTAAACTTTCTGGAAATAAAAACCTACATTTACTGTACACTGTATCTGTGTACTCTGTGTGTATTATTCAAACACTTCTCTCAAAATACGTCTCCCTGTATGCGCTCATTCTCCTAACGGGGAATTACCTCAACAGTGTTGAATAGCTTTACATCATCAGCGAAGAAAATGCAGTTGCTTATGATATGATCATCGAAGTCATTTATGTAGAGTATGAAAAGAGTTCGTCCTAGAACATTGCCTTGGGGACACCACTGTTAACAGGTACAGAATTTGATAGGATGCTCCCAATTTTGACTATTTGTTGTCTGTTTGACAGGAATGCTTCTATTCAGTTATGCAGGTGTTCAGAGATACCATAAGATTTTAGTTTTAGGAGTAGTTTGTCGTGTACCACTGAATCAAAGGCTTTACAGAAGTCTATGTAGATTGTGTCTATTGTTTTGCCCTGGTCAAGTTGTGTAGTCTGTATGTTTTTGCAGTGTAAGAGTTGCAGATTACATGATAGTTTTTTCCTGAAACCAAATTGTTTATTCAAGTAGGTTGTTTGTTTCTAAGTGGAAGATGATGAATTGGTTAATAATTGATTCATGGCTTTACAGGTGACGCAGCATAACAAGATTGGTGTGTAATTTTCAACTAGGCTGGGGTCTCCCTTTTTGAAAATGGGGATGACTGTGGCTTGTGACCATAGTTTTGGCAAGGAGTTGGTCCTGAAAGATTTTCAAAGATTATGCTTAGAGGTTCAGCTATAGCACTGGATAGCTTTTTTAAGAAGTAGGCACATATTCCGTCCGGTCCAATAGATAGAGATGATTTTAGATTGCATTGTGCTTTTTCAACATTGTCTTCTGTAAAATTGATATGTATTAGATCATTGTAGTTGTCTGTGGTTCAACTAGGAAATACTGGGCATGATCCATTGCTGTTTACAAATACTGAGCCAAAGAATGTATTAAAGAGGTTGGCTTTAATAGTGTTGTCGTTGCAGTCTTTACCATTAGGTCCTTTCAGGGATGGGATGGACCTTGGGTCTTTTAATTTGTTGTTTATTAAATTGTAGAAAGCGTGGGTGGAATTGGTGCATAGAAATTTTTTCCTCTTGTTTAATGTGATAATTGATGTGTTCAGGCTTTATCTGGGGGCATAAATTTTTGTATCATCTTTTGAAGTTGGCAATGTGACCAGATTTGTTTTTCCACCATAGTGATCTCTTTTTGGATTGAAGCTTCCTTATTGTTTTGTGTAATCTGTTTATTCTGGTTTTTGAAGTTGTTATTAGTACATATATTTTGATGACTCTTTTGACTTCAAGTAAAAAGATGTTGTAATGGTCTTCAACAGTATTGCATCCAGTGAATAGAAACTGCCAATCACCGGTTGAGAGATTGTTGTCTATAAGATCATAGTTGCCTTTTTTGAAGTTATAATTGGGAATCCCATCATTGTGATGATTTTTATGTGGATGTATATTGAGACAAAAGTCAATCATGTTGTGGTCACTGTTGGAAAAGGGTTCTTTAATTTGTATTCCATAAATTGAATTCAAATTATTGCAGAAGATGAGATCAAGGCAGTTGTTAAGTCTAGTCTTGTTGGTTACTAGTTGTTCTAGTCCCAGATTTGTTACTGCATTATAGAAAGTTACATGTGTGGGTTCAGTTGTAAATTCATTAAAAGTCCATTAATATGAGGTAGATTGAAGTCACCAAGAAAGATAAAAGCATGTGGGCAGGATGCTGCCCATGTTAGGAGTGTATTTAGCTTGTTTGCATGTTCAATGTCATAATCAGGGGCTCTGTAACATAGTAAGAACCGAAATGTGATATTTAAGGACAGTTCAAAGACGATGGTCTCAGGGATAGCAAGCTCCTGGGTAACTTGGATGTTTTTTAGACGTAAGGACTTTTTATAGAAGATAGCAACACCAACTCCTCTACAAATTTCACGATCTGATTGGTAAACATGATAGTCTCTTACTGTGGTAATGGAGGCAGGGAGAGATGCGTTGAGCCATGTTTCACAGAAAAATATAATGTTGAATTTATCCGTATTTAGTAAGAGGAGAAATTCAGGTATTTTATTTACAAGGCTTCTTGCATTGAGTAGCTTGCATTTAAGGCCAGTTGTGGTTGGAATAGAGGTAGTTAGGGGCATGTGTGCCTAATTTTGAGTGATGTTGGATTGGATGGGGTGGGGTTGGATGCAGATTTGTGAGTTTTGTGACTTTCTTTTTGATGCAATCAACTCTGTAGTCAATTAGAGGTCTTTTTCTCCATTGTCTAGACGGTTTTTGAGTTCTGCATGGAGTTCACAGGAGCGGATTCTTTGCAGTATGGATAAGTCTGGTCTTGAGCAAAGTTTTTTGTGGTTTGAGATTGATTTTTGCAATTGCATTTATTGTATGAATGTATATGCGTTTGCTGGACTCATTTTTACATACAACTCTGCAAAATCTTGGGGCCATAGAGCCATCATTGTATTTGCACCCAGGACCATCTCTGATTGTTTCAATAATATCTTCAGGAGAGATGTTTGTTGTATTTGAGTTGCTTATGATACCATGAATTTTGGTGATGTCATCTGATTCGTTGGTGTCTTCGAGACCAAATAAGATGGCATTTGGACGTTCCTTTTCATGTTCCATGGTGTCTCTGATGAGTAAGGATTTTACTTGTGGAATTATTTGAAGGGGTAGTAATTGTTTGTGGCTGTAGTTTGGTGGTTATTTTTGGTTGTAGTTGTGATTGTAGTTGAGGTAGTAGTTGTGGTTGTTGTGGGATTTGATTTTGAGCTGATAGGTATTTATCCGTGCTGTATTTTTTTTTTTTCAGGAGAGATTAGGCTTGCTTGTATGATTGTTTCAAAATGTGTTGCTAAGCGTTCTTCTATTGAGGTAATGAATGATTCTATGCTTTCAACTCTGTCAGACAGGATACTCAGTTTGTTTAGCTTAGGAGAACATGATGGACATAGATAAATAAATAATTCTGAATTTTTAACCTTATCAACTAGGCTTTTGTTTACATTTAAGCAGGCAGGGTGGGCTAGATTGTCACATAGGCGGCATTTGGTGTAAATTTTGCTTTCATTGATGGTTTCAAGACCTCTGAAACATGTGCAGGAGTCTGGGAGATATTTTTCTTTTGTTCAATCATACTAATCAATAAAAACAATAAATTGATGAATCACTTGATTAAAATTAATTATTTTAAAGAAATTGATTTTTACCCTTTGCATTGTTTTCAAGCAACACATTCAGAAATTCATGGATTATTAATTGATGGTAAGTAAATGTCATTGGATTAATTTAGATACCATTAATATACTTTTTATAGTGATTGTTCTCCATCCATTATGTTTTCTATTAGATAAAATAATAACTATTATGTTTTTTGAAAGCATTGTTTTTAGGTGAATACATAACTCTTTCAATTAGTCTAATCATAATTGGTTTCTTAAACTTAAGGTATTTTGACTTCATTTTTTGTATTGGATTTACTTTACCTAAACAAAGGTAGAACTTTGCTTTAAGAATATTTATGCACATATGATAATCTGGAACTATGTTATACTCAAATAAGATGTTTTATTTGTTTTGTTAAAATTTAATAAGCAGTTTTTAGAAAAGAGATTTTATGTTATTAGGTTCTGTTTTGTTTGTGTATTGTTTTTAAAAACTAAAAAAATTTTTTTTTTTTTTTTGAAGAATATTTTTGGGATAACTCTGTTTTTACTAATAAGTTTCAGCTAATATTAAATTCAAAGTAGGGAGATAATGTTGTTGTATAAAAATACAGAGAATAGAATAGAAGTAGAAATGAGAGAATAGATATTGACTTGTGAAATATGCTAAGCCTCAAAAAATCTAAAAGAGCTAAAAAGGGGAAAATTGGAATATATTGTATATTGAATATGCCTGAGGTGTCTTACAGTGGTTGCTGCAATTCACAATATAAAGGCTAGGTCACATTGGCCGACGGATGCAAAACATATGCAAAAAGGACACAGCGGACGAGCAAAATTTCAGGGGTGGCTCCATCCGTTGTTATCCGCTCTCAAAAGTGGCCCAAATTTGCATAAACAGAACGGAAAACAACGGAAAGGAACGGACGGGGGTAGGATGTAGTGAGGATGTTAAAAGGATGTTCATAGGAAGCCTAGAGGATGTATATAGGATGCAAACCGTCCACTGCTCATCCTTTCTATTTCCATGCTACTAACGGTGTGTAGACGTTCCGTGTACCTTTTGTTTCCTCCCTCTTTCCATTTTCAGCTGCAGCGGATGTGAGTTGCGAGGATGCCCAGAGGATGCAGAGAGGAAACAGCGGACGTTTAACGGATGATAAACGGACATAGAATGTTTGTTGCTCGGATGTCACAGATTTACATCGTACACAGCGGAAAATTCATCCGTTCAAAAAGTTTTGTGCAGCTCAAAACTTCTTGCGCGGATGAAATCTCAGTGGATGGATGCTCAAAGGATAGAGCGTATAAGACACGTATGCAGTGAGTACACAATGGATGCATAGCATTTTCCAATGGATGGCAAGCCTTTTTCTCCATTTTACATCCTCTTTGCATCCGTTGGTGCAGTGTGACATGGGCTTAAATTGTAACTAAGAGTAAGTTTGCTATATCTGTTAAAGCATCAGCATGGGAGATTGTGAGTTCTAATCCTGTCTTGGGCACAAAGCCAACTGAATAACCTTGGCCAAATCAGTTTCTCTCAGTCTTTGGAAGGAGACAATGTGGCAAATCACTTCTGAAAAAAACTTTGCCATGGTAGTTTCCAACAGTTAGAAATAATTGAATAGAAGAAAAAAAAGTTACAATTAGTAGCACCGTAGCATTGTATAGATATACACCATGTATTTTTTCAAAGCTAGAATCGCAATTTCATTTGTTAATAGCAGTATCTCTGATTCAGTATAACAAACATTGTTTGGGGTAAATGTCTATGGAGATTCTCATCCAGGTCATGGTTGTCCCAAAGGTGCTTTTCCCAAAGGCAACTAGACTTTATTGTTGTTGTTTTTGTTTGACAATGTTTTGCTTCTCTTCCAAGAAACAGCTTTTGAAAAGCATCCTTAGGTCACTGGAGTACAAGCATAAGTGAACATATCTGCAACTCTTTAAAGCAGCTGTTTCTTTTCCTGAGATGATTAGGCTGCAAATTCCTGGGAAGAGCTACATTTTGTTTAAGGAGCTACAAATGCTATATTTATGTTCTCATATTTGCCAGAACACTTGCCCATCTCTGGGTTAATAGTCAACTGCCAAACCAAGTTCTCTAAAATGTAATCATGACATACCTTAGCCTAGGATGTTTCTGTCTCTCCTGCAGTAATCATTTTTTTCTTTTACATCCTTATAAATTCTTTCTAATTTCTATTTTTAGAACTATTAATTCCTTTGAACTGTTTCAATGTTTTGAGCTTATTAAATCAGCTACTTGTATTATTGAGACCAGTGTTTATTGTTCTCTAAGAACAATTTGAATTTGTAGCTTCATTTACAGAGCAGATAACATCCTTCTTTAAGGACAATATTGATTTCCATTGAAGCAAACATAAAATATTTTTTTAAGTACAAAATGTTAGAATTCACTAAAAAAGGTTAAAATTGAAGTGACTAATCTTTGGCACATAATCCGCAATTGTTAATTTTAGCTCAGTGCGTAGGAGCTGTTATAAGTTGAACAGCTTGCTCTAGCCTTCTTTAGAGAAGAAGCACAGTTTTTGAGACTGGTGGAGCTGGATCAAGCTGTGAAAGTGATTTGCTTAAAGCTGGTCATTAGGGTTATAAATCTGGTCTCTTTATTTTATCTTTTAATGTTAACTATGATTATAACTCTTTTTATTGATTTTATTCTTTGTTCTTTTTTCCTTTCTTGCCAGGTTGATGACAATGATCTGTCAAATTCTATAAAGGAACAGCATGGAAACTGGCATCCTGAATTGTTAATGGGGTCATGGCATTCACATTGTCACCAATCACTTGTATGGATTTAACCACTGAGAAGCAACAGAAGCTGAAGGGAAGATATCAAGAATTACTATTGAAGGTAATTCACATCTTTGTATGTAATGGCAGTAGCTTTTGTCTATATGTGCACCTGTATGTACACGTTGGATTTTGCATGAATATAATTGCTAGAGTACATACCAGATCATATAATTTGTAGAATTCCTGCTAATTATATTTTAAATTATATTTTAAACTTAAAACTATTTAAAATTATAAGAAAAAATCTAGATATTAATTTTGATATAAATGCTTATTAGTTACAAAGAGATGTTATTATCCCACCCCACCCCCAAAAATTGTGCTAATAAAGATGACTTGTTGATTTTATAAATTTACATGTTCATTTATTGCAATTTTGTCACACTGTTCATAGAAAGAACTGCAAACCTTGAAAGGAAGAGTGTTCTTAGTCCTCTTAGTCCTTAGTTCATTTACAAAATCATGTTCAATTTTCTGAATTTCTGATCACAGTGTATGCTATACATTTTCTTTTAAAATAAACCAGAACAAAGATTAGAGGCATCTCTTCAATATGAATTACTGTTGACAAAAGAAACACAACAAAATTTATATCTATCAAATAACCATCATAGGCAAGTAGGACAAATAGTAAAATTTGTTAAGAACGTATTGTCTTTCTCCAATATATTTTCCTTCTCATTTTTTTTTCTTTAAAACATATTGGGTGAGAAGAACAAAAATTACTAAATTATTCATGAGGTATATTTGACAACCAATCAGTAAGGAGGTATCAGAGTGGTATTTTATGAATATTTTTAATTTTAAAAACTATGCTGAAATTCTGTACAAATAACTTGTGAAATGAGAGCAAAACGTTGCTTTTAAGATCTTCATGAGAGCTATCTAATGAAAGTTTCTCAGAGAATTTTAACAGTGTGGGAGAATGAGAAGGGATTTGGAAAGGGCTTTTTAATTTTAAAGTGGATCTGTCAGTTTGATGTCTATCAGTGAAGAGTATGAGATTTTTAATGCCAAGTGAAAAATTAATATTTTTATTGAGTCATTATTTCTTCAAGATTGTTTTTCTTTCATGTGTGCACACATATGAATGATTAAATGGGTTGGTATGTGCTGATTCCTTTTCTTTTTCAAAAGAGATTGTATAATAGAAAAATGTATATTTCTTGCCCTACCACACCTAAATTGGTTACTACTTTGTGGCAACATCTTCCTGGTGAAACTTTTCTTCCACATGTGCAAATTTTGCAACTACAGAATGAAAGATGAGGGGAGAAAAATAAAAATCTTCATTTTTCTGTTCTTTATTGTGATTATTTCAGTTAATCCAATCTATTTGTTCATGTTTAAACTCTTTAGCCTTCACCTAGAATTCTTCAATCCATTACTCTGAATTATACTGAATTCTGTTGGGTTGTATTATGCAATAAAATGGGAATAAAGTGATATAAATTTCTGCCTGTCTATTGTTTGTTTATGACTTGACATTTTAGGTCATCAAAAACTTTTCTTTAAATTTCTGAGAATGTCTGAGCAAGATAAACTAGAAGAAGTTGGAAATGAGCTAGACTCAGCTCTCTCTCAACCAGAGAATTGCATTCTTAACAAAACAGAAAGTTCAGAAGTAGATGAAAAAGCAGAATATGGCAAATCAGACCAGGTAATAAGAATTGGCATATCTTTTCTAATAAAGCTGAATTTCTTTTCTCATTTAAATTTTATTAGATTTTATAATTTTAGATACCCTTTGCTCATTTTCAAATATTAGTATGTGGTGAATGCTTCTGAAAGATTTGCTAATATTCGCTAATATGCTAACATACATCATAAGAAAGAAATAGGATGAAAATTAGACGCAGAAATTTTTATTTAATCTGGACCATATAAATAAATTTACTAATATAGAAATAAACACCTTTATGCCTTAATAGTATCAATGACAGAGATAAAAGCAAATTATTTGATAGCTACCATATGAAGTGCTATTATTTTTATTATGCATATTTTCTACTAATACATTTGAATGTGTTGTCACTTGTTTTTCACAGTTACAAAGTGTTAACCAGAACCAGCAGAAAAAGAGATCCAAGGTAGAGGTTTTGTCTGGTTACTCAGAATTGCAATAAGTTGGCTTGGGATAAAATACAGGGTTTGTAATGAAAGTTTATAACTTTCATTTAATTTATGGTTGCAGATTTTTTAAAAATTTTTTGCCTCAGTTCAGTTTGCTGCTCTTTTAATGAATTGATTTGTGTAATTCTGCTATTTAAGGGGGGAAATTACATTACATGTATTTTTTCTTGTCTTGCCAAACTTCATGCTTTCATGCTTACAGATGCTTTCAGCTTACAGATGTCTCTTTTTCAAAAATGGAAAGAGACAATTAAACTATACTTTCTTATAAAATTTTTAAATTAATTTGTTGCAGATAAGTATCATGGTTTTGAAGATCCAAACTTTTGATGAAAGGTTACACTGTAATTTAATCAAGTTTTTCAAAAGTACTGATTTATCTTTCAGATATCCTAATTTCAATTACTCATCCATTATTCTGAGAGCAGCTGAGCAGTTTATTGTTGCACACCAGTTAATCTCTTTTTTAGTTTTATCATCTATGCATATATGTATGGGTATAAACATACATACGTGCTATTATATTATTTGTTTAGAAATTACTTTACTTCTCTATTTCAGTTGGGAGGAAAGGGGAAACTTGTACGAAGCCTTGCTGTTTGTGAAGAATCATCTCCTCGTCTTGAATCAAACACTGACAACCAGGTATCTAAAATAGTTTTCTGAGCAGCATGAATAATTTTCCTTTTCCTGTGCATGATAACAGTGTACATTTATAAAAAAAAATAATTTGGGGGAATGAAAATGGCTTTTCACATGAGCATTCTTTAATTTTAATGTTTTTAGTTTATTTCTTTGATATACATGATCAACAGTATATCACAGGGTATTATTTACTCTTTTTTTCCAGAGCCCCTGAAAATTTCAACAATCAAAAGGAATTCAAAAGAATTCAGATTAATAATTTTTTAAAAAAATCAAAATGTTATAATTGTTATTTTCTCTAAGGCTATCTCTTTTAAGGAAACACCAGATATAAGATTGAATCACTCTGTTTCTAAGTCATAAAAAATCTTCACAGAAAATCTTATTGTTTTAGTTTATAGTTACAGCTCAATTTTTGACCCTATAAATAATAGTAATCTATAAAAAAAAGGGCATTATATTCCAGATGGTTTATTTTTCTGATTCCTGGAACCAGTCTTTCAATATTGCAAAATATGTATTTTGTGAGTCTGTAGTAGTATTGTATGATTTAAGTAAAAAATAATAATATTTTTCAGAATTTTGTCCATTTTTCCTTTAGCACTTATTGCAAAAAACTTACATTTCTATTTGCTTAAAAACATAAATTTAACAAACATAGAAACCAAAAGAAATTATTTCTTACTTGAAAGAAAATTATTTTTCTCAACATTTTTTACTTGAAGATTCAGATATTAATTGAAGAATGAGATCGGCCCTAGAGAGGGAGAAGAATGATGAAATGAATGTTAAACTTCTGTTAGCACAAAAATCAAATCACAGTTAAGTGTACTTTTTAAAAGTTTCCTCGATTAACTTGAATTCACTTCTCCTCTGGAGAGGTTTTTTTTTTCTCTGTCTGTTTTTTGAATGACCAAAATTCACTGTTCCATATCTTAATAAGCTGTGGGGATTTCATATATTCTCTTGCTGCACTAAGATGATATTTATGCAGTATAACAATCAACAGGTTCTTTTATCAGTTGTGGGTAATTATTTTGAAAATGATTCTAATCTTTGGCTCAACTTGCATTATTATAAATGTATGGCTTTTGTTATGCATTTTATTTGTATTTTTATCATGTCAAATGGAATCTGAAAGGAGAAATATATAAATATATCAGATTGTACTAAATGTTGCATGATAGTTTCTGATGTTTTCTCTATAAATGAAAAGAGAATGTTATATTCTATAGGAGTTAGCAAACTTAGAAGCAAACATCTTTTCTATATTGCCCCAGTGCCATTTCTTATTGTCCTTACTTGATTCACCATAACATATCACTCCAAAATGCAAGGATTAAGTATATTCTCCTACCAAAGCTGCATATTGAGGATAACTGGCTTCACATATTAATTAAATAACAAATATACTATTTGGTTTAAAGACTCATGAATTTTCCATAGAAAAGTTAGATCAGTATATTTATTTCATTGATTGAAGAAACCTGGGAGAGTTATATCAATGGAAATGGATTCTTTTTAAAGTTAAGTTGGATTTTTCCTTATTAGTTTTCCTAGCTGTTTACAAAGCAGAGAGTAAGTCATCAAAAAATGTATAGTACATTGCTAGAACTAGAGTATGGATTGTACTACAAACCTGATGTTTGTATTATATTTGAAAATTTGCCTTGATTTTCCTGTGCAGGAAAAATCTTGTTTACCTGTATTACTTGATAAAAAAGTTTACCTAATCTCACACTCTGTCCTTATTTTAAAAGGAATGTGGCCTCTAACATTGTTATATTGGTTTATTGGTGTACTATTGCAACTCAATATTTTGTGTTTCCTATGCTTAACTTGTATGAATATACTTATCAACGTTGTAATTTTGTGATTGAAAAATGTCAATAAAAAACAAATATAAGAAAAAAACACCGGATTTTTCAACGACTCTGCAACTTTCCTGTGTGTTTATTTCTAATGCAAAGACTATATAGTGATGTTATGTTATATGTATGACATAGAATATATACAAATGCAGTATGCTTATATGTTTGTATTAAATTGTTTGTAAAGTCTGTCTTTCCCCCATTTTTTTTGTAGAACAGCAAGTGCACTTAGGAATCACTTTGACTTTAGCATAAACAACTGAAGATGTGAAAGTCAGTTAAAACTTTTTCCATTAAGTTCCATGAATATAATTTCAGTGAGTCTTAGCCCACAGTATTGGATTGTCTTCAGCAGAAAAGCATTTAATTCTTCCTTTTCCCCTGACATGCAAAATATAAAAAAATACTTTCAAAAGAAAAAACATTGAGCATAGATTAAATTTGTAAGTATTTATAAAAATGATTATGCTATCTCATAAGTTAATTTATTTTATAAAAAGCACATTTGAGTTCAAATTAGTACAACTTCAAGTAAATCTTCAAGCATTGCTAATACAAATAAAATTAGCACAGAGCTTCTCTGATACTGCTCCAAAGTACATGTAACTGGAAGCATGCTAAATATTTGAGAAAACTTTAGAATCAATGCAGAAATTCATGTTACATTTTAATTTACATTTTAATTAACAAGATTGGGCATAATTTGAACTTTTCATTTATCAACATTAGTTATAGATATAGAATTGGCCTTTTTCAAGAAACAACACATTAATAATTCCTGGTATAAAATAAATTTAACCATACATATGGACATTGTCAAGTTCTGATTATTACATTCCTAATTTTAAGTACACTTAATTAAAAATGTCCTGTATTTTTAAAGAAATTGAATATTGTCTATTTTTTCCATTTTTTCAATCAATTTTCACTGAGGTGAATTCTCATTTCAGTGTAATTTTAATATAAATAATTTATAGTTAACATCCTAGGAATAATCTCTTTATGCTTTTTATTAGGCATTTTATTTAAAATGATTCTTATTGAATCTATTGCAATATGCTGCAAACAAATGAAGAACTATACATTAATTTTTTAAACTAAATTCTGATTCTCAATAATACCGACTAAATTATTATACTCAGTGATACTGTACTACCCAACCAAACAAAAATTATCTCTAAGAATACATTATATTTTCTCAAGATTAAGTGTATCAAATACTGTTTGGCTCCAGCTTTTCTAAGCTTGCACTTTCCTATTCATTTGGGAAGCCATGCCAGTTTTCTTGAATCTGGCCCTAAATTATTATATTTTTTTCAACAGGAATCAATACAGCTACAGCTTTCAAACTTCCCCAACCTACGAGAAGAGGATAAATCTAGTAAAGATGAATCTGAGAAATAAAAAAGAGAAGGATAAAAACAAAGAAAAAAATAGAAACAGTGAAAAAAACAAGATAAGAATGTTATCAAAAGGTGAACAAAAGTATTTAAGTCATTATTTAGTCATTTATTATAATTACATGGAGACATTTGAATGTTGTATTTACTTTTGTCTGTATTTGAATTAGTTTGTATTTTTTATATTCTGTACTTGTTTGTGGGATTGTGGTATATGTATAGTTTATATATTAACTGTAGAATACAAATATATTGGCATATAACAAATGTGATATACAAAACAAATTCTCTTTACAACTCTCTTTACATCTGAAATATGTGCTGAAGGGATATTTTAAACTTTCAAAGTCATAATAATTTTGACAATATGTACACCCATATAAAGAGACTTAAATAAATACATAAAGTGGAAAAATTTGTTCTGTTCTAAGGAATACATTAATTTTTCCCAAAAGTTTTTTTAGATCAGCCATGGTGGACCACAGCTTTTGCAGTTTGCTTCCTTCTCTTTCCCACCATAGAGATGTTGCTGTATTGCAACATCAAAACTGAAAATATATGTAATATTTTTCATAAAAATGATATACAAATGGCTCATTAGGAATAGTATAATAGAAAGTGTTATTTGTAAGTCCATGCATGATATATCCTATCTACATATTTTCAACCTGATACTGAAATCCATAAGAAGAGTTTATATTAAGAAGAGAAGTGGAAGCAGGGCAGGGACAGTGTGTGAAAGAAGAATACACACTAACTGAGTTGTTGCTTAGAGGAACCTATACCCTGTGCTTGTAGACTTTTCTATCCATTATTGAAAGTGCTCCAGCATAGGAACATAATGATGTAATAATAGTTTGCTGTGCATGTGTGCATTATTTAACAGAAGCATTACCATTTTCTTTCTTGACAATTTATTTCTTTTTTGTAGACTTTTTCACATGTTACACTGCATAATTGTAATTAAATTATTATGTCACATATGTAAAATATAAAAAGTAACATAGAAGTGACTATCTAAAAAAATTTCTAATTGCTTGTGAATTTATCCTCTAATTGAGGTGCACAGTTGTGACTTCTTTTTATGCATCCAAGAAAAAAAACCTGAAATCCCAGTTTTTGGAATGTCCTTCATTCAGACTTGCTATCCTTTCAGCTAAAGTGTGTTGGATTGTGATAGCTAAAGGGCCTGTCACATTGGCCAACGGATGCAAAATGTTTGTAAAAAGGACACAGCGGACGAGAAAATGTTCCATCCATCTCAAAAGTGCCCTGAATTTGCATAACCAGAGTGGACAACAATGGAAAGGAATGGATGGGGGAAGGACGTAGCCAGGATGGAAAGCGGATGCTCCACGGAAGCCTAGTGGATGGAAGTGGATGGGAGTGGATGGCACATCCGCAGGGCTTCCAGGGGAGCACAGCGAAGCGGATGCAAAGCGGCAAGAGCGGATGCCAAGCGGATGCCGAGCGGATGAAGCGGATGCAGAGCGGAAGCCTAGCGGATGCCTAGAGGATGCAAAGCGTTCACTGCGCATGCGGGGATGATGCATTGTGTCAGCCCTGCGGATATAAAAAGAAGCAGCTCGCAAGCAGGTCACCATTCAGAGGAAAGACCTGCTGCCAGACACACCTCCAGCCAGCCAGCCAGCCAGCAAGCCAGCAAGCCAACAACCATGGGGAAGAAGAGAAAGCCTCTGCTATCTGCTGCCAGCCCTGGCAAGAGGGACAGGGCTACCATCCCACCCCCTGGCCCTGACTCTGCTTCTGCTAGGGCTTTTGCTGCTGGGGCTGACTCTTCTGGTGCTGGAGCTTTTGCTGGCGCTGCTCCTGGTGCTGGTGCTTACTCTGCTGGTGCTGCTCCTGGTGCTGGGGCTTCTGCTGGCGCTGCTCCTGGTCCTGCTGGTCCTGCTGGTGCTCCTGGTGCTCCTGGTCCTGCTGGTGCTCCTGGTCCTGCTGGTCCTGCTGGTGCTCCTGATCCTGCTGGTGCTGCTGGTGCTTACTCTGCTGCTGCTGATCCTGGTCCTGCTGGTGCTGCTGGTGCTTACTCTGCTGCTGATGATCCTGGTCCTGCTGGTCCTGCTGACCCTCCTTTTGCTGCTACTGTTGTTGTTGTTCGTAGTGGTGGTGGTGGTGTAGTGGAGAAGCCTCTACAACGTCAAAGCCCCTCTGATGAGGCCCCAGATGGTCCTGCCAGAGGGAGGAAGAGGCATATGCATGAACGGGAGAGGAGGAAAAACTCCATTGAAAGGAACATGAGGATGAGGTGCTGGAATGGCTGAGGGAGAATGAGTATCTATGGCGGAAGGGACAGAGGCTCTATCGAGACACCAAAAGGAAGCAGGCTGCTTGGAGAGAGAAGGCGGAGAGCCTGGGCTACACTTCGGAAGTGCTCCTCGGCTGGTGGAAGCACATGCACACCTGGTATGGGAAGCTGCACCTCAAGAAATCTGGTCAGGCCATGGTCAAGCTGACAGACCGAGAGACCTACATGATGGCCAGTGCAGCTTCTTGGAGGGTGAGATCCACCACCGAGGAGCAGCCCCTCTCACAACCCTCTCTCTCAGGCAGCCCGCAGAGAGCCAGTCCTCTTCTGGCCAAGAGTCAGCTCCTGTGTCCAGGCAGGTATCTGTGGAGCGTGCCACGATGGAGAACCCCCCCGACAGCTGCACTACCCATGGCGGAGCATGTGGAGGACTCCCTGACGCAGTGGGAGCAAGGAGAGGGCACTTCCACCAGAGAACAACCCACATCCACCCCCAGCTCCACCTCCACAGAAAGCAGGCAGAGAGGCAGACCGGAGGGGCAGAGCCACACTGTCCTGCTGGAGATCAGGGACACCATCAGAAGCAGTGTAGATCTCCTCTCTCAGCTGGTACACACAGACGTCCCATCCTCCAACCGCAAGCCCTTCCTCACCTATGGCAACCAGACCCTCATGAAAATGTCGGAATCACAGTACCAGGTGATAAAGGACAGGATCACTAGTCTTCTTCACAACCCTCCAGACCCAGCTGAACCTGCTCCCGCCCAGTCCAGGCCTGCTCCTCCACCCCAGGCTTATGTCACTGCCCTTCCAAGGCTTTCCACAGGCCCTCACCTACCAAGGCTATGGCTACCAGGAGGTCCAGTAGCACAGGCAGCCCTTCCCAGTCCAGGCACAGGTACATCGGATGCCACCGGTGCCACCAATGCCACTGATGCCACCCACGCCACTGATGCCAGTCACGCCACAGATGCTACCCACACCACAGATGCCACCCATGCCACAGATGCCACCCACACCACAGATGCCACCCACGCCTCACCTCGCTCAGCTGCAGACCAGACATCCCCACTGCACTGCTCCTTCCTCCACCCCACAGCCAAGCCCGGCCTCAGAACATCTGTCATCAGTATTGGGGCTGACACCCCATGTCCTGGAGGAAGGGGCTCTCAACATCACAGGACTGAGCCAGCTCTCTGAGAGCTTCCTCCACACACCGTCCCCTGTTGTCCTCTCGGGGCCAGGCACCCCAATGACGCCTCAGACCAGCACTCCAGCAACAGCCACTTCCACAGCACCTGGACCCTTCACCCCTGAGACTATGGGCACGCCTCAGAGTAACCAAGAAGAGTGCCAGAGACTGGGTGGCTACCTGACGACTTTATCTTTGCTTAAGACACTTGGGTCATTTTTCTTTTACAGCTTGTTATTAATAAAGATTATCTTTGCTTCACACACTTGCTTCATTTATTTTAGTAAATAAAGTCTTGGTGGAAACTTTTAGAAATGGTTTAAGCCTTTGCATGCTTGTGGGATGGGTTAAGATAGCAGTGGGGTGGGCAGGGATACCTTTGGGATGGGTAATAGCTGTGGGATGGGCAGGGATACCTGTGGGATGGGCAGGGATACCTTTGGGATAGGTAATAGCTGTGGGATAGATAAACCTCCAGTGCAAGCATAGTGGGACCGTATGGTCCACCCTTCTAGGTGCCACACCTTTGGCCCTTCATTATCAATAACAATGTAATCATTGATCCACACATTTCAACATAAACACAACTCTTTATTAAATGCCCTGTTCATTGTAGGCCCACCCAACATACATGGCCCAATCTCATCCGTTTGATGAGACAGGCTGAAGGAAGCATCCATTAAGCATCTATCATCCTATCTTGCCACTCCACTGCTCCAGCTGGGGAGTTGCATCAGTGTTTCAGGAGGTTGCGCTGCTTCTTCCCTTCACGTGAAGCTCTGTTGGGGCCTTGCACATCCACAGTGTCTATCAGGTTTCGCCCTTGCCTCCATTCACCAGGCTCTGTGTCCCCATTGCCTTGTTGGAAGTCCACGAGCCTGTTCTGCAACACTGGGTAGCGGGTGCGCATGAGATTGTGTAGGATGCAACAAGCTTCCACGATCCTCCTCACGGTCTGTGGGCGATGCTGCATGGTGGTGAGAAATACCTGGAACCTGTTGGCCAGGATGCCAAAGGTGTTCCCCACCACCCGCCTTGCCCTGGACAGCCTGTAGTTGAAGATCCTCTCTTCATGGGTGAGGCATCTGGAAGTGTAGGGCTTCATGAGGTAGGTTCTGAGGGAGAAGGTGTCATCCCCCACGATGAAGTAGGGCACATCTTGCGTGTCGTTGGGCAGGGGGTCTGGATCTGGGAAGCCCATGATGAGGTTGCGTTCCAACCCCTCCTTGAGGTGACTGGTGTTGTATACCTGGGCATCTGAAGCTGACCCATTGCCTGAAGCATCGACCATGGTGAAAAGGATGATGCTGAAGAAGCCCTTGTGGTTGAAATAAGTGGACCCTGAGTTGGCTGGAGCTTTGCAGGCCACGTGCTTGCCATCTATGGCTCCAACGGTGTGGGGGAAGTTCCACCTCTGATACCACTGCTCTGAAACTTTCTTCCAGCCTTCTTCAGTGGAGGGGCACTGGAGGAGCTCCTCCAGGTATTCTTCGATGATGGCCTGCACCATTTCTCTGACCACAATGCTGATGGTGTTGTGTGGCACCCTCCAGCCGTACTGCATGCTCCTGTAGGTGGTCCCTGAGGCCAGGTGGCGCAGAATGAGTGCCACCTTGAGCCCAGGGTCCAGGCTGGGCTAGAAGTTGGTGCTCTGCTTGGTCAACCTGGATCTCAGATGCTCCACAACTTCATCAAACATGGCTGGAGGCATCCTCATGAAGTTCTGGAATGCACGAGTGTCTTCGTTCCTCAGCTCCACCATCAGCTTGTTATACAGTCTGTACTCTGCTCTTCTCTGTGTTCTTTTGCATCCTCTAGGCATCCTGCAGACATCCTAAATATCCAAGATACATCCCCTCTGCAAACGTTTTGTCCATTTTAATGCTTTGTATGCGAGCTGCATCCGCTTTCATCCTTTCTCCGTCCGTGCTACTAACGCTGTGTGTCCGTTCCGCATCCGTTTCGCTTCCTCCCTGTGTCTGTTTTCTGCTGGTGCGGATGCGAGTTACGCGGATGTGCAGCGGATGCCTAGCGGATATAGCGGATGCATAACGGATGACGAAGGATGTAGAACGGATGTTCCCCGTATGCGTTGCGGATGCAGAACAGACGCGTTGGATACATTTTCCGCTCAAAAAGTTTTGAGCAGCTCAAAACTTTTTGAGCGGATGGAATCTCAGTCGACGGATGCTGGATGGATAGAGAGGATAAAAAACGGACGCAGTGAGTACAGAACGGATGGATCGCATTAACCAACAGATGGCAAGTGTTTCTCTCCGTTTTCCATCCTCTTTCCATCCGTTGGTGCTGTGTGACAGGGGCTTAAAAAATGTGTTAAAATCCAGCTCCTGTAGTTGCATTTATAAATTGTCTTTAATATTTTAAGTTACTTTCATATTTTTAAAAAATGTATGATTATATTTTCATTTTGTATGTTATATCAATAAATTCATGTTCTTTTACTATGATAATTTTCAACATAAAAATGCCATAGAAATAAATAGTATATAAGATTATCTGCTTGAAATATCCAGTCCGGACAAATGATGATGTCATAGGCTACTTGAATGAGATTTTTATTTTGTTTCAATCTAGCACTGATGTGCTGACAATCCAATTTAAATAAATACACTGAATCTTTACAGTAGTAGTAATTTATACCATAACTAACTAGAATCTATATGCATTTTCTGTCAATTACTCATTTGTTCACCTCATTGCCTTCTGGGATATTATTATGGTATGAAAACCTTTTCTTTCATGATAACTAGATCTGGAATACAAGCTATGTAACTGTTTTAAACATAATGCTTACATTCTAATTCTGGAATTCATTATGGATTTACTCAAAGGATATATATTTTGTAGATAATTCCAAGAATTTTTTTTAAAGATGGTGACAGCAGTTGCATGTGTTTGTAGATGGTGCTCTGAAGTGTTGTGCAGAGAGCGTTTTGGAAAATTTGGAATGTTGTGATTGGTATGTGGAAGTGTGTGTAGAAGGAAAGGCAAGAAAGAGACAAGCTTGATACACCAACTGAGAGGCTGGAATTTGTTGAAGAAACAGAGATGTGAAGAAACTGATAGGCCAAGAGCTGGAAGAGTGGAATAATTAGAAAGTGGCAGTTGTAAAGCGAGACGGTGAGTCGGAGCAGAGGAAGTGAATAATTTTATGATTATGTGGCTTCCCTGGACTCCCCCTGGACTCCCCTGGCTGAAGCTAAACCCTAGGTCAAAACCTTGGATTCTGAGAACCCAAGACTCAGCAGCTGCAGCTCTGAATTGACGATGTGGCTCATCTGATGGAGGTAGAGCTGACAAAAGAAAACAAGCTTCTCTTTCCTTTGTTGGCAGCTGGGCCTACTTGTGCCTAATAATGCTGTGGAGAGTGGCAGACTGCCATTGGGATTTCCTGAGGTTAACTGGCAAGTGGGAACTTGGAACTGTGAACTTCATGAGACATTGACACAGCTGCTAAACATCTAATGCAGCGTAGCAGACTTTCTGGGTATTTTTCTGGCTACTTTCTGCAATCCTCTGAATATTCTGTAATCGGGCTTGGGAAGGCTGCTTGGGGAATCCTGGGGCTGGAAGGGAAAATTGAGTGAGAAGCTAGTATATTGGTCCTTTCCCCCCAGGTGAGAGCTGGGGAGAAGGAATGGCTCCCTGCTTGGTGGATGAAAGCAACTGGGCAGGGTACCATTTATGCATTGAGTAGATGTATTCTGAGTGTTTTGGGAGATATGGGTGGCTGGATGTGACCCCTATGCAGCAAATGAGGAAGGGGTGATATGAGTTTGAAGGTACTAAGAGCAAGTGCTATAGTGCCTCTAAAGCTTACCTTTCCCCCAACAGCCTATCAGTGAGAGGAGGTTTTTCCCTTTTTAAGAAGAGTGTTGGCTTTGGGGGATGGAATGGTTCTCAGGGAAGGCAGAGGAAAGCCTCTTATTTTAGTGGTGTTGGATAATGGGAGATGTGGAAGACAAGGGGGGCAGCCATGGGAAACACAACCTTGATGTTTAGTACCGATCTAGTGTTCTGCCCCCTTACATTCACCTCATTTACCTGGTCTGCAAATAATCACACAGCGACCCTCTTTAAGGTGAGCTGAGGTGGCCTGAAAGGATACATTGAGAAATTTGCAGATTTTCTGGAAGACAAAATTGCTCAACTTCGTTCCCAGTTAGATGCCAGCATGGTTGCTAGTCTGGTTGAACCCGAGGCAGGTTCTTGCCCAGTTATCTGGGAACAGTTTGATCCTGTTCCTCCTGAGGAAGGGACAGAATCCTAGGGAGTATGTGTGCAAGCATTTGTGTTTTAGATCCATGTTCCTCCTGGCTTGTGAAAGCTTCCCAGGAAGTAACAGGTGGGTGGATTCTGATGGTGATTAATGCTTTCCTATAGGAGGGGATGGTGCCGCAGCACTTTAAGGAGGCTGTGGTCCGCCTTCTTTTTAAGAAGCAATTGCTGGACTCTATCTGGTAGGATAATTTCCGATCTGCCTTCAATCTTCCCTTTTTGGGTAAGGTTGTTGAGAAGGTGGTTGTATGATAACTGCAAGGTTTCTGGATGAAACAGATTATCTTGACCCCTACCAGTCAGGATTCAAGCCTGGATTTGGGACAGAAATGGTATTGGTCGCACGTTTGGATGATCTTTGGCATCTATTTCACCTCACGGGGCTTTCGATACCATCGATCATGGGATTCTTCTGGGGTAGTTTTGGGGAATGGGAGCGGAAGGCCTTGTGCTGTCCAGATTCACTTCCTTCCTTTGCAGCCGTTCTCAGTCAGTGTTGATAGGACGGGAGAGATCCAGCCCTTGCTTTACGGGGTTCCACATGGCTTCTATTCAACATTGAAGTGAAGCTGCTGAGTGAGATCATCCATCATCATGAACTGAGGTATCACCAATATGCTGATGATGCTCAGCAGTATGTCTCAGCCCATAGTTAAGTGTTGCTGTGTCCTCCCTTTCGTAGTCCCTGGAGGCTGTTAGGGGCTGGTTGGGGAGAAATGGATTGAAAATAAATTCTTGCAAGACCAAGTGGGTTTGGGTTTGGGTTCATTGGCTCAGGAAGAATTGCCACCTTTGGTCTTGGATGGGGTGGCACTACCCCAAACAAACCCTGTGTGTAATCTAGGGTTTTTTTGGACTCACAACTCCTGCTTGAAGAGCAGGTGGCGGTTGTGTCCAGTAGGGCCTTTGCACAACTACAGGTTGTGCACCAGTTATGCCCTTTCCTGGACCAACAGTCCCTACTCACAGTCACTCATGCCCGAGTCACTTCCTACCTTGACAATTGCAACACGCTCTTCTCCCTTATAGAGCAAAATCTCCAGTTGGTGCAAAATGCAGCAGCCCACATGGTTTTGTGCAGATCCTGGTGTGCACATGTATCACCTTTCCTGCAGGAGCTGCATTGGTTGCCAATTTGCTCCCAGGTGCAATTCAAGATGCTGGTTGTCACCTTTAAAGCCCTTCATGGCTTGGGACCAGGTTATCTGAGGGACCGTCACTTGCTGGTCACATCTACCCAACTCATCAGAGGGAAAGGCAGGGAATGTTGTGGATCCCATCCCTGAGGGAGATACACCTAGTGAGACCCCAAAAAGAGGCCTTCTCCATGTTGGCTCCATCTCTCTGGAACTTCATTCCCCCAGAAATTAGAATGGCCCTCACACTAAAATTCTTCCAGAAAGCGTTGAAGAGCTGGTTCTGCCAATGGGCCTGGGGAACCCAGAGTGGGATGGAGCCCATTAAAGGGCTCATGTGACCTGCTGTAGAGGCAGGGATGGGAATTGGGAAGTGATTTTGTTATATTGTACTTTATTAATTTATTTGTTTCTTTTTGTTAGTTTTTATTGTTTTAAACGTGGTTTTATATTCTGTAAGCCACCTTGAGTCTCCATAGCGAATAGGCAGCAATATAAATTCAATCAATAAATAAATAAATTGAAAACAATTTATTTGAACAACAGAATCAAAATATTCTTATCTTTCACACACACATGCACACACACACACCACACAAAAAACTTAAATTATAGATTAAGTGTTGAAAGGACCGCGTGTCAATTAAAAAAAACTTCTTTGGTCTTTTTAGTTGTTAACAGAAAGCGGGGGGGGAAACAGTGCATTCCTTAAATGCTTTAGATAATCGCTTTGGCAACCAAAGCTTCTGGCTTGCAAAATTAATATTGGAGAACATGATTGATGACTCTTGGCTATGGTTGTGTCTCATTGGAGAATACACATCCAGGGGGTGGGGGGTAGACCGAGGTCAAGGGTGAAATGATGTATCAAAGTCAGCTGCAACCAGGAAATGCCAACACGTCAACTCCTAATAAATCAATCTTTTTTAAATGCAGTTAGAGACTTACGATTTGAACGGGGGTGCATGTTAGAGTCTTGACAGCATGGTGGTTCAGTGGTTAGAATTGCAGGCTAATTCTACTGACTCCTGGCTGCTGTCAGTTTGATTCTCAGTGGCCCAAAGTTGACACAGATTTCCATCCTCCCAAGGTCGTTAAAATGAGGACCCAGATTGTTGGGGATAATATGCTGACTTTGTAAACTGCTTAGAGGGACCTGTAAAGCACTGTGAAGCACTATATAAATTTAAATACTATTGCTGTTTTATTTTAATATACTGTATTATACTGTATATCATTCACTGTGTTTCTTTAAATAGAAACTACTGGTTTCTCTAGATGTTCTACTTTTGTAGAAATTCTTTAGCTTATCTTAGATCCAACCAGGTAAACACAGCCAAATATGTATGCAAATAACGCACACGCACACAGCATTGGTCCTGACAAAACCTAGGCTTGTAGTTTAGTAGTAAGTTATATGCTATCCCATGGATGATACTTATGAACAAATCAGGGAAAGAACTTCCATGTTTTGTTTCTCCAACCCCCAGTCAGTAATAATCCAATAGTGTATAACAGTAATTTTGGAATAGTGTAATATGCAAACAAATCCAAAGCTACTTTTGTTTGCCATTCTGTGTTTTACATTTGCTCAAGCAAATGCAGTATCTCCAGAATTCAAGATATGCCTATTATTTAACTCATTTATTTTCAGTTTGTAATTTATTTTTTTAAAGCTTAATATTGTATATTAAATATTCAGTTGTGCATGGTCCCCACCCCATTTTGGCTGCGAGAGGCACCATGGGCCAGTCCTTTGCTATTTCCAGGCCAGCCCTGCTGGCCAAATTTAAGCACCCTATGGGGCTGGATATGGCCCATGGGATTTGAGTTTGACACTCCTGCCTTAGATAGAAAGAACAAGAGGAAATGAACACAAATTTTACTGAGTTAATGGCAGTTACGTGTCTCATGTCAAACAAAATTGTGTACCAGATTTTTTGTGTTTTAATGTTTACTTTCCTTCTCATCAGGGCTGTTTCGTTCTTTGGATTATATTTTAGTAGCCCAGTTCTTGGAGGAAGATCTCAAGCCATCTTGCAATACATAGTGTGGGCAATATCTGATATTTTTTTCATGAGAAACTCTCATGTTTTTGCATGTTATCTTGAAAATCAAAGTAACCATGAAGGGTTTAGTGCAAATAACAGTGCAAAATAAATAAATAAATCACTTTCCATGGAAAAGTTAAAATAAAATGTATAGTAATGTAATGTACATAAATTCAGGGATTATGTTACAATATGAATAATAACAGATGAAATATCTAGATTTAACCTATAACTTCTGGTGGGCAATAAATCTTTGGGGAAATTCATGGTAAATTTTATAGGAACAGGAAAAAAAGTCTCCAGATTTGGGGTTATTTCTCGATTTCAAGACTTTTTACTTCATGAGAAACATATTTCTAAATGGAATATCTTTTGTTCATGGAAGAACACTCATTGAATCATATACTATTTTTCATTAGAAGCCAAATCTAAAGACTCATTTAGATTAGATTAATCATTTTAGATTAACAGAGTTGGAAGGGACCTTGTAGATTGTCTAGTCTAACCCCCAATCAAGCAGGAGATCATTTCTGATAAATGGCAGCCCAATGTCTTATACAAAGCCTCCAATGATGAAGCTCCCATAACTTCTGAAGGCAAGCTGTTCCACTGGTTGATTGTTCTGTCAGAAAATTTCTCCTTATTTCCAGGTTGAATCTCTCCTTGATCAGTTTCCATCCATTATTCCTTGTCTGGCCTTCAGGTGCCTTGGAAAATAGCTTGACTCCTTCTTCTCTGGGAATTCATGGCATTCATATTTTAAAAATAAATACAAAATGAAATAGAGATATAGCACATAAGGGAAAAGATTAACAGATAAGTTCCACTACCTATCATCCACCAGCTGGGGTCTTTTCTGAAGAAAAGCACGCTTAGAGCCAAGTAAATCTTCATAAGGAGAATATTAATGTCATTAAATAGATCAAGGATAACTTGTTGAGTAGGAACTTTCCCTTTGTATCTCTAATCTCAGCTGTTGCCAAATTCCCATAAAAGCATTTCATAGAACAATATTTTTATTATTATCTTTTCATGATAGTGAAGATTCTAACATTTGACATTAAACCAATCTGCCAAAATATTTTTGAATCTAGTTTCTTCAATGAATGAACTCAGTTTGGCTGGACTGATTAAGTCAATTGGAAATAGTCTTTATTGTTAACCTCCCAAAATCCAAATTTTGTGTGTTGTGATTATTGACACTTGAACATGACAGTAAGACTTAATTGTGGAGAACAGTCTTAAAACAAACAATCACCCTCTTCTCTGAACAGTACAACATAAGGGATATGTCATATTTATAGCTATACTGAAATCAGAAGGTTGATACAAATTATAATTTTTAAGATTAGTGTCTTGTTAGACACTCTTATTTTTTTAAATACAAGGATAATAGAATGTACACAACTATCTATGTAAAATACCTCACTTAGGTACAAAAAAAATCTACATTCTTTTTTCCAACCTATCCTAAGAGCACTATGCTTACATTCCTTTTGAATAGGAAACAATGAATTCTTCCATAGGAAAGGAACTTAAACATATTTGTGCTACTCATAAATAGAACTCAGACTTCGAATTTCTTTGGTGTAGTGTCAGAAATATTTCAGACATTGCTGCCAATTTTTCTGCCCTCAGATTCAATTCTTTTTTTCTTATTTTTCTTTTATTAACAGGGATAGAATGATATTATTAAAAATGGAGCAGGAAATCATTGATTTTATTAGTTATGAGAGGTAAGTTTGTTTTCAGTACTTGTTTCTTGTTTTTGACATATTTTGCTTAAAACATATTGGAAATATATTCTCAATGCAATTCTATTGTATTCTTAAGAATATAATTATTAATATATGTTTATCAGTGTACAGTAAAGGGAATGTTATATATTCCTTAATTGGTATATATTGACTTTATTATAGCTGGTCCTGCCCATTACAGTTGTAAGTTGTAACAGTTGTAAAGTGGTTCATCATGTGACCAGTCTTATTTTACAATCTTTTAAAAAAATTATTACTATTTTTTATTATGTAGTTTTCTTTGTTATATATAAAATTTCCATATTCACAATAACAGTATACTATTTCTTTTAGGTACAAAAAATAAGTCTTATACACACAATAATTATAAGTATTATTTTCAAAATCTATTAGCCATAATCTTCAATTATCCTTATTAAACATTTTCCGTTATTTAATTAAACACTCTGTTCAGTTTGGTCTATAATCAGTTCATTATATCAAACATTATAAACATAATATAAACATCACATATGTAACCATTATCTTCTAAGTCTATTAATCATAATGTTTGCTTATCCTAATTATTCAATATTCATTGTTTAATTACACATTTAGTTCATCTTTACCTTCGTATCTTCCTTAATTCTGAATTTTTAACTTCTGCTTCTATTTTCTAACCATTAATAAAGTAGTTCCCAAGTTAAAAGAATACTATTTTCCCCAATTCTAATTTCTATAATCATTCATAAAGAAGAACTCTTGTTGCTGCACCTATCCCTTATCTCTTGCCTGTTTTCATATCTCAATTCTTACTGATTTCTTACTGATATTTCTTCTTGGCACATTTCCCATATTTCTTCCTTGGGATCTTGTATCTTCTTATATCTTTTATCTTCTTATACTTCTCGCTTGGGATCTTGTATCTTCTTATATCTTGTGTCTTCTTATATCTTGTATCTTCTTATATTTCTCCCTTGGGATCTTGTATCTTCTTATATCTTCTTGTATCTTCTTATACCTGTCCTTTCTTCTGATCTTCTTATTTTCTTGTCTACTTCTTGGATTTCATGTTCATTATTCAATGTCATTTGCTCATGGTTTTCTGGTCTCATAACTATGTCATTTATCAATTCCTTTATCTCCCTATGATTCTTTATCATCATTTCCTGCGTGCCTTGGAGCATCAATAATATTTCTTTTAGGAATACACTTATTTTCCCTTGTAGTTGTTCCATTTTGTTTTATTTTAATGTATTAAAAATTACTCAATAATTGTGATGACCCGTAGTCTCTTAAAATAACCCAAAAACCCAAAACATACATTGAAGTCTGGTAAGGCCTTCAACTTAACTTCACTGTTTTATTAGGCACAGTTTTAAGTCACAAAAGTAAATAAGGAGGCAAAAAGAAAACCAAAATAAATTGCATTGACGAGAGTTCCGAAGCAAGCCAAGATAACTAATCATAAACTCCAGGAAAATAACTGAGGAGAGTCCACAGGAAGAACACCAGCAAAGATAAACCTCTTTCAAAGTAAACACTTAACTTTGACTCCAGCAGTTCTAACTGCGTAGTTATAAACTTATATACATAGCTCCCGGCTGCAAGCCATGAGGAGGATCATGGTAATCTTCTCTTGAGTAGACTTTGCTTTTCCCTGATCCTCTCCTCCCTGCATGACCTAGGATGGATAGGGGATGGGCCTAGATCCTGCTCTTGACTGCTCAGCCAGCCTCTGCCTTTCCCCAGCCTCCTCCACCACCTCTGGAGCCACACTCCCACTCCCTGTTGGCTGTTTCTCCTCTTCCTCAGAGTCAGTCTCCACCAGGGGCATGACAATAATCTATCAAAACCCCACTATCCCAATTGTTCATCACACCAAGAAAGCCAATATTAGAACAGTTCACAAAATAGTCCCATTGCAACCTCCACTTAATTTCAAAACAAATTCAAACTGTTTCACGTTCTTACACTGTCCAGCATATTTGTAATCCTCAAGGTTCTAAAAGTTAAATGTTTTCACAGTCTGTCTCCAAACACTGTATAATCAATTTGCAGGTATAGTTCAGTGCAGGGGTCGCCAAACCTTTGGACCTCAGGGATCACCAAACTTATGGTTTTAAATCCCAAAGACCACTAATACGAATTTTTTTAAAAAGATAATATATTTAATCGGGTAGGATTCAAATTTTTTAACAACTGGTTCTGTGGGCATGGCTTGTTGGCATGGCTTGTTGATCATGTGACCGGGCAGGCATGGCTAGGTGGTCATGTGACTGGGTGGACGTGGCCAATTTTAGCAGTCCATTTTGCTTTTGTTCTTCCTAAGGTGTACTTGCTGAACCCAAGACATCTATTTATTTAATAAGACCCCCCAAGGGAAAATGAGCACAAATTTTCTTGCCATTTGCCTAACTTCAGTACAACAGCAGTTTCAGGCTCCTTAAAATAGGTCGTTAAAAAAGAATAAAACAAACAGGATTTCCTTCAAAATAACTCCTGATCATATGTTTCAGAAGACCACACAATAAACCAAACCAAGAACTGCACCAATTAAGACTGTAACTAAAACCCCCAGATTTGGCAAAGAGAACCACTCTAAAATCCATCAGTATTGCATTTCTCTGAATGCACCATATACCTTTATCTTATGTATTGTAAATTGATTTCTGATGCATTTAACTCATGGAATGACCTTTTGCTACTACTTCCAGCAATATTAATTTGCATTTCTTACTTTATTTAAAATGAACAGATTTCAAATTATATAAACCCTATTGGGATTGTCTGTAAGCAAACATAATCCCCACCGATTTGCTCTCTCACACACAGACCCCAGTCTGCTTTGAAAGGTAAATATTATATATAAAGTAAATGTTACAGGTGATACCTTAATGCTGATGAAATCTAAAAGAGGCCAAATCAGGAGGACTGACCAGAAAGTGACTCCCTGATAACTAAGGACAAGTCCTCAAGTTTCATTTAGAATTGGAGGGATGACAGAGACAAAAAAAAGAAAACATTTAAAGTTAAATGGGCTTACTCTGATAATTACACATCTCATCAACTTAGGTCCCGGAATACAGGCAATGAAACAGCAACAAAAACACACCCACCTCCTCTCCCATGTGGCTGCTTCTGAACTAAAGAAGGCTAGCAATTGAGTAGGAAAACTAGAGTTGGAGAGATCTTTATCAAAATGCTCACCTTAGAAACCACACACACACAAACACATGCAGAGGAGACGAATCCAAAGTCTGAGAATGGACCCTTACAAGCCCAATCACTGCCTCCTCCATTCCCACCTCCTTTTCTTCCGAATCCAAAGGAAAAAGCTCCTAGCCCAAAAATGAAGCTTCCAGAGCTGGAGGAAAAAATAACCTGGATGCAAGGGGGCGTGCATAAGCACACCAACATGCCTACTGTCCCTGTCCTATTGTTTCTTTTTTTTTCTTACTCGTATCCATTTCATGTATTCATAACCATGTTTATACTTATACCTGCTATCTAATAATGGCTTGACAAAATAAAATAAATAAATAAAACTTTAAACACTCAGGGAGAAACCCCTCCTCCTCTCCCACATGGCTGCTTCTGAACTAAAGAAGGCTAGCAATTGAGCAGGAAAGCTAAAGTGGGATAAATCAAATGGCAGCCAGTCAATGTCAGTCCTGGGGATTTAAAGTTTGGGCTCCCCTTTTTCTTCCTTCCTTCCTTTCCAGCAAGCGGCAGAAACTGCTCTTGGTTTGCAGGGTCTGAAATTTACTTTCCCTTTCTGCCTTTGCCTGTTTCCCAGCCAAGGAATGCTGTTTCTTTTGCTACCTCTCCACAAAAAAACCCTCTCTTTCTTTCTCCTTCCTTCCTTCTCGTCTTCCTTCCTTCCTTCCTTTCCTGCCTGCCTCCTTCTCATTCCCATCTCATTCCGGAGTTTGGCAAAGCTGCCAATGGCCATGCTTACCGCGACTGTGGCTTTTCCATGTGGAGGGGGTGGGGGCAGTCCCAGTGAAAGGAAAGCCACACAGGTTGCAATGTCAGGAATTTTTGGCTTTCTTGCCCTGCAGAAGCCTTCTGCCAGCCAAAAACAGGCAAGCCTCCCTGGAACCTCAGGAGACGGGGTGTGGGTCTGTGTGATGGGCGTGGTGTGCGCACCCCTAAACGGCCTGTTTTTTGGCCTTGCAAGCCTCCCTGCACTTATCTGGGAGACAAAACCAGGCACATAGGGGCTCCTGGGAGCTCAGGGGCCTTGGGACAACTGCCACTGGGAGAAGCAGAGGCAGAAAGGGAAACAACAGTCCCCTCCTCTGACACCCGCTGTCAGCTCTCCCCATTAATTCTCCAGTTTTGGATTGCTCCTGCCTCTCTCTTTCCTTCCCTCCCCTCCACTCACCTGGAGGCAGGCAAGGAAAGGGAGATGGAGCCATGTGCAGCTCTCAGCTCCTCCAGCCTTCACTGCCTCTCCCAACATTGAAGCCTCGGAGATGCAGACAAAGTCGCCATAGCTGTAGCACTCAAGTTGCCTTAGCATGCTCGCTCTTGGCACTGGCAGCAATGGGTACTTGCTGCAGCCATCCTGTAGAAGCACGAGCAACAGCTGCTGCCTTTCATCCCAGGTCTTTAATACCTGGCTTCCTTCCTCACTACTGCCACCTCCTCTTCCAGCACCTCCTTCTCTGGGTAGGGCAATTATGAATTAACCAAGCATGCTAAGGCAACTCGGGTACTACTGCTTCAGGGCTTTGCCTGCATCTCCAAGGCTTTGATTTTGGGAGAGGCAGCAAGGGCTGGAGGAACTGAGAGCGGTGCAAATCTCTGTCTTCCTTTCCTTGCCTGCTTCCATATGGACACGGGGGGGGAGGGCGGGAGATGAAAGAGAGAGAGAGGTGGGAGCAATCCAAAGCTGGAGAATTAATGGGGAGAGAAGACAGCGGGCGCCAGGGGAAGGGACTGTTGTTGCCACCGCCGCTGTGTGTGGAAGCTGGTTGGCACGTGCATCTCATGGACATGACACTGGGATCCCTCGAAGAGCCAGGAAACTCAAGAATTGCACAGCCCAGATTAATTGCTTTTGGGGGTCATTTCTTCTGCAGCCCACCAAATTTTTTCCATAGCTCAGCAGTTGGCAACCACTGGTTTAGTGTATTCCAGCTTGTCTGTCCTTGTCCTAGTCAAAACAACGTACTGTATTAAAATGGTTGACTCCTAACCTCACATTCTGATTGGCTAAGAAAGCCACTATAGGGATTGGTTCACTAGGAACCAATCCTAGGAGCCGCTAAAAAGGCGGCAAAACCAAACTAATGTCATTGGCTACAAGCCGGCAGACAAGCCCCTATAAAAGGGGTGCCGCGGCTTGAGCCAATGTTCCATTTTCACTTGTAAATCAACTAATAAAGACTTTGTTGTTGGAACCCAGTCTACCTCATGTTTTTCCAAACGGAACAACTTTCCCCTTTTTTCAGCTCAGTGATATCTTCCCTGGCCAGTAGGTCTCTCTCTTACTCTTTTTCTCTGCTGTTGCTGCGAATAAAATGTCTTCAAAAAATTTTTTACAATGATTTTAATATTTTCAATAATTTTTCTAAGTCCTTCAAATCCAGATGACAATATAATCCAATATTTTAAAACAATTTAAATTGTTGAAAACAAGCCAGTCCAGTCTATCCTGTATCTTTAAGGTTACTTCTGTCTCCATTTTTCCCCCTTTCCTTTCCAGATCTAACAGTGGCTCTGGTCTTAGTCGCCGTTATTCACCTCAGTTGAGTCCCACTTTCCAAAGGGGGTGTTTTAGGGGAAATTCCATGGCCAAAGTTAGAAAATCCTTTCCTTCCCAGATCAAGCACATTGTCAGAATCTTTTCTTTCTTCTCTTCCATTTCAGCTGTCATAGCTTTGGTTCAGCCATAATGGCTGTCTTCTCTTCCACCAGTTCAAGGGGCTTTTTTCAAGTCAAATGGGGAGACTGCGCTCTCCCCATGACCACCAAAGCATCCCCTCTACATTCATCATCCCATCCAGGGCAATTTTCGGCCCTTTAGAGCCTCCTGGCTTACAAAAAATCAGTTGGACTTCGTGAAGAGAACATATAGTAAACAGTCAATTGCTACAGTGGTTAAGTGAACTCATTGTTTAATAAGGGGGAATTTTTGCTGAAACTGGAAATAAATTGTGGTTTTCAGCAAAAATATAAATCACATTCACATGGCCACAAAATGCTGTAAACGGCTCTAAATGCAGACCAGTTGTTGAATAACTCAGTCATTAACTATGGGAGTTGATGACCATTAGAACTTTGGGGCCAAGTTGTAAACACCCTTTGCGTTCTATGCAGGTATGGGATTCACATTTCTTAACCACCGGTTCTGTGGGCGTGGCCTAATTTGTGGGTATGGCTTGCTGGCCATGTGACTGGTTGGGCATGGCTAGCGGTCATGTGAGTGGGGTGAGTGTAGCCAGGTGACTGTCAGACCAAATATAAGTGTCCTTGCTTAATGGCCAGTTGCTTAGCAAATGTTCTAATTTACGGCTGACCTCCCCAGAGCTACTTGATCTGTTTTTGGTGTTTTGACAGTGATGCACACACATACACGCACATGCACACACACTTATGACCAGTTGCAACATCCCACACAGTTTTGTGACTGAAGTTTTCTATATTCTTTGCCAGTTTCCAAAGCCTGGGGAGCCCAGGAAAGGGCCGGGGAGGCCCAGTGAGCTATGAGGAAGCCCACCAGAGGGTAGGGTGAGGCCCAGCAAGCTATGGGGAGGCCTGTGGAAAGCAGAACAAGGGTGGGCGAGCTATGGGGAGGGCCAGCGAAGGCAGGGCGATGCCTGGGAAGCTGTGAGGAAACCCTCAGAGGGCAGGGCGAGACCCAGGAGCTTCTGGAAGGACTGGCGAGGGCAGGGGGTGAGGACCAGCAAGGTATGGGGAGGCCCAGCGAAGGCAGGCCAAGCTACAGGGAGGCCCACGGAGGGCAGGGCAAGGCCCAGGAGCTACTGGGAGGACTGATGAGGGCAGGGTGAGGACCAGCAAGCTATGGGGAGGCCTGGTGAGGGCAGAATGAGGACCGGCAGGCTACAGGGAGGCCTGGCGAGAGCAGGGTGAGGACTGTCAAGCTAGGGAGAGGCCCACGGAAAACAGAGTGAGGCCCGGTGAGCTACGGGGAGGCCCAGCAAAGGCAGGACAAGGCCTGGCAAGCTACAGGAAAGCCTGCGGAGGGCAGGTTGAGGCCCAGGCAGCTATGGGGAAACTCATGGAGGGCTGGGCAAGGCCCGGGAGTTACTGGGAGGACTGGTGAGGGCAGGGTGAGGAACAGCAAGTTACGGGGAGTTCTGGGAAGGGCAGGGCAAGGCCTGGACAGCTATGGGGAAGCCCATGGAGGGCAGGGTGAGGCCCAGGGAACTACAGGGAGGCCTGGCGAGGGCAGGGCAAGGTCCAGCAAGCTGTGGGGAGGCATGGTGAGGGCAGAGTGAGGACTGTCAAGTTCCTGGGAGGCCCGCGGAGGGCAGAACAAGGCCTGGGCAGCTATGGGAAAACCAGCAGAAAGCAGGACGAAGCCCGGGAGTTACTGGGAGGACTGGCGAGGGCAGGGTGAGGACCGGCAAGCTACAGGGAGGGCAGAGTAAAATCTGGTGAGCTACAGGGAGCCCTCCAGAGGGCAGGGTGAGACCCAGCAAGCTACAGGGAGGCCTGGGGAGGGCAAGGTGAGGCCTGTGGAGAGCAGGGTAAGGCCTGTGGAGCTATTGGGAAGCCCAGAGAACTATGGGGAGACCCAGGGAGAGCAGGGCAAGGCCTGGGGAGGTACGGGGAGGGCAGGGCGAGGTCCAGCAAACCACAGGGATTTATGCTATGGGGATTCATGTATGTGTTCAAGTTTTCAGTATGTCTATTTTTATCATTAATAAAAACAAAACCTATACATGAAAATATTATTAAAAATTATTTAAATAATTTTAAAATGTTGATGGTATATAAATAACTGGAAAATGAGTGGAAATAAATGAATAGAAGAAGCAGAGAATTCATAATAAAATCTGTGTGATTTTAGCTGTTTAAAAATAGACTGCTATTAATCCATCATGTCAGGGCAGCATCATATTGAGTCCTTTGACGTTTTGTTCCAGGAATCATTATAAAAAGTTTCTCCAGATGTCGTTGTATCAGCGAATGCTAGTGCACAGATTGGCAGCTTGCTTTGGTATGGATCACAATGTGGATCACACTCGAAAATCTGTAATTATCAACAAGTCCTGCAACATGTGAATGTAAGTGCTACCTCTTTTTGTTTTCTGATTCCCCTTTCCTAAAAATTCTGTATGCATTTTATTCATTATTTCCAAGGCCTGGACAGCTTTTGTACTTTTATTTTATTTCTTATACTGTATATTGAGTAATTAATTTTTTTCCATTCATTCTCACTTGGATAATCCCAGTCTCATTCTGAAGACGACCAAATTCAGAAAATGTCCTGAAGCAAATCACTCAGTGGACAAGAAAATTATTTTGTATTGTGCCTCTACATTGAAAAGTTATTTTCCAACTTTTTTTTTCAAACAATTTTTATTATTTCCCACCAGTACAAATCATAATTACATTTTTAACAGCATTTGCGTCAGCATTCAGTATTGTCTTATATTTCCATAATCTATTCATATATATCACTAATAATTATTATCTTTACTTATATTTACTATTAATACCTAGCTTTATCTATTCTACCTACCCTATTTCTCCAACAATACGGCCTCCCCAATAGGAAGTCCCAGCATGTTTTATAGGCATGAAATGAAATTAAGCCTCTCCCCCCCAAAATTAAGGCCTATATTAAAACATGCGAAATGGGGGGGAATGGTGGGGGAGCCTGCTGTTAGGAAGTACTTTTGTTGCACACCTGGATATAGTGCTGCATTGACCCCGATACGAAGTACCCCACCAATGCTGAGGTCAACATCCAGGCCATTGCCACTCACCCGCCCGAAGGTGCAAGAGGGGAAATTAAATCACCCCTGAAAAGACAGCCTAGCCATTTTTTCGGGGCTCAAAAAAAAAAAAATAAGACCCGGCCTTATTATATGAGAAACACGGTATCTACATATCTATGTATCACTTTCTTGAGATTTCTCTTATGTAGTCATCTTTTTCAATTCTTATCTCTCTTTTCTAGCCACTCGTACCATCTATGCCAAACTGAGTAATAGTCAGATTCTTCTTTTTCCTTCATTTTTAGTGTGAGCATATTGATTTCAGCGCAATTTGCTATTTTTTGTGGAATTAATTCTTCCGTTGGGACCTTATGCTCTTTCCACATTTGCGTGTAAGCTATTCTGGCCGCTGTCAATATGTATAACATTATATATTTTATCTTTTTCAGATATTGCTTTTTAATTATCCCCAGTAAATAGAGTTCCGGTTTCAATTCAGTTTGATGTCCAGTAATTTCTTGTATCCAATCTTTAATTTTGGTCCAATAAGCCCCAGCCTTGGGCCACCATATGTGATAAAAGGTACTGTCACTCATTGACGCTTCCAACATTTTGAGCTGGTATTTGGGTATATCTTAGCTAGTCTTGCTGGGGCTAAGTGCCATTGGTAAAACATTTCATATAAACTTTCCTTATATGTTGAGGTCCATGTTAATTTATAATTTATGTTCCATAGTTTTTCCCATTCTTCTAAATTTATATTATAAGCAAAATTCTGCGCTCATGCAATCATTGTATTCTTAACAGTTTCCTCTTCTATCTTAAAATCCAACAGATATCTATATGCTTTGGATATAAATTTTTATTCAGGTCCAAGTAGAATTTTGTCCAATTGATTTTGCCCCATATCAAATTCAAATTCTTCTCAGTCTGTTTTATATCTATTGGACCAATCAATTGTAATTCCTTGTTCATTAAGTTGTTGATTTGATTTAAATATTCTTTGGGCACCTAATAAATCATTATAATTTATCATTTTCCTTAAGTCCAATCTATTTGGGTGCATCATAGCCTCCATGGTTGACAGCCAACGTAATATTTTCATATAATGCTTGTTCTTGACTTTTCTCCATGTTTGTAATAATGAATCTCTTATTAAATAACTATTAAAATAGATGTGTGTTTTACCTTTTTTTCTCCCACAAATATGCATGCCAACCTTCCTGGAGGTTATGATTTTTATTGCTAGTATTCTTTTATCTCTCAATTTGACCCAGTCCTTGACCCAATTTAATATCGCTGCTTGGTAGTATAATTCCCATTCTGGTAGCCTAAAACCACATCTGCTTTTACTATCCCGCATCATTAAAATTAGAATTTTAGTTTAATGTGTAGTTTCTTATTCAGCCAGACAAATTTCGTTGTTATTTTCTTTAGTTCATTAAAAATGGTTTTCCTAATTTTATCAGGATTATCTGGAAAAGTTACATCAATTTTGGTAAGATATTCATTTTCAACACTGCCATTCTGCCTAATATTGACAGTTGCAATTTTCCCCATATTTCTAATTCTCTCCTAATTTGTTTGATTAATTTGGTATAGTTATCTTCTTTTATTGATGAGCCCCTGGCAGATAACCGTATTCCCAAGTATTTTATTTTTTTTTCACTCTGTAGTCCCATTTTACTTTGTAATTCTATTTTTTGTTTTGCAGTTTTTAATTATCAGTTTAGTTTTATTTTTGTTTATTTTCAATCCTGCGACTTCCCGAAATTTTTCTGTTTCTTGAAGTAATATTGGTCCGTTATCAATTGGTTCTTCCACTATGAACACAAGGTCGTCTCCAAAGGCTGGGACCTTTTATTCTTCATTTCTGATTTTAATCCCTTTTATTCTCAAATTCTTTCTGACTGCGGCAAGTAGTACCTCTAGGAATAAAATAAATAGCAGAAGTAATAATGGGCAACCTTGTCTCACTCCTTTACCTATCTCGAAGTCATTCAGACATTCTCTATTCATTAGTTCACTTGCTGTTTGGGTAGAGTTTATAGTCTTAAGTATGTTAGTACCAAAATTCATTCTTGTTATTTGTTGTAGCATAAATTTCCAATTAAGATTGTTGAAAGCTTTTTGTGCATCTAAAAAGATGAGTGCTGCTTGCTTTTCACCGTGTGTGTGTGCTTCATAATACTCAATTGTGTTCAACACTATTCTGATATTATTCCTGATTTGTCTATTTGGCAAAAAGCCATTCTGATCTGAATGTATAATCTCATTTAAAATTGGTTTCATTCTCTGTGCCAAAATTGTCATAAATATTTTATAATCTGTGTTTAGTTGGGAAATTGATCTATAATTTGAAATCACTTGTTGGTCGGTATCTTCCTTTGAAATTAGGGTGAATGTATGCCTCAAACCAGGACTTTGGTAATTTAGCTTCTAATAATTATATACCTCTAGTAATATTGGTTCAAACAGTTCGTACATATTTTAAATATTTCACTGGGAAAGCCGTCTGGTCCTGGCAAGTTATAATTTTTCTGCTTTTCTATTGCTTTTTTGAGCTCTGCTAGTGTTATTACTCTATTATTATTTCCTTTTCTTCTTCTGAAATTGAACCCAAGCCATTCTCCTCTAAGTATTGTATTATCTTTTCCTCCATAACTTCCTCTTGTTTATACAACTTCCCAAAATAGCTTAGCGCAATGTATTTTTTTCCCTTCATCTGACAGCAGATGTTCCCTTTATCTTTCAATTGTTGAATTAATCTTTTTTCTTTTTCTATTTTTAACTTATGGGCTAGCCATCTACCTGGCTTATTTGCAGATTAAAAAAAAATTGTCTTATAAATTTTAAATTCCGTGCTCTTTCCTCAAAAAATGTCAGGTTTAATTTCTGTCTAATCTTCATTATTTCTTTTTCCATTGTCATATTCTTAGGGTCCTTTTGGAGTTCATTTTCTAATTCTTTAATCTTCTGCAGCTCATTTTGTTGTTTCTTTTCTATCTTATTTTTCCTAATTGTATAGGCTATTGATACCCCTCTCATATAGGCTTTTGTCATGTCCCACAAATTCTGCAAGTTGGTATGTTCTTTTCAATTTATGCTAAAAATATTTCCAATTCATTTTTAATTTTCTGTGTGTATTTTTTTCTTTCCAAATTTGTGGATTTAATGTCCACCTCATTTTCCTTTTCCTTTGTCCTTTCCAAGTTATTTTTAGTGGATTATGATCTGCCCATATATTGGGCATTATTTCTACTTTGTATATTTCATTTCCAATTGTCTTATTTGCCCATACCATGTCAATTCTCAACCAAGATTTGTGGGGACTAGAGTAAAACGTATAATATTTTTTGATTGGGTATCTTTTCCACCATATATCCTGGATTTATGTTAGCTTCTTTTATTAAATAAAAAAATGATTTTGGTAGGTAATTCTTTTTTCCCCCCTAATTTGTTCCTTACTAATGTAATCCTTTTCAATATCTACTATGGCGTTGAAATCCATGACTATGCATATATTATCCTGTCCTGTCTCCACTATTTTCTCGTATAGCTTTTGGTAGAAGTCTTTTTGATTCACATTTGGGGCATATATCCCCACTAATAGTAATTGTCTTTGCAGTACCATCAAAAATTTTCCCTGTTCTTCTGCATAAATTTATTTTGCATTTATCTCTTTTCTAATATACATAATTACCCCTTTCTTCTTTTGGTCTGCCAATGCTGTGTATAATTCACCTAATTTAGGAAATTCTAGACATTTACTATGTTTTTTTTTGAATATGAACTTCTTGTAAGCATATGACATCAATGTTTTGTTTCACTAATTTTACCAGTGTTTGCTTTCTCTTAGCCGGGGAGTTCAACCCATTAATATTTATTGAAATTAATTTGATTTCTTTTTCCATCGTGTTAGTTATAATTCTGTCTTAGTCTTCTATTAACTCTTGCTTCTCGCTGTGGCCTTGTTCTTAGTCCTTCTCTTCTTGGTTGTTCTCTCTCTTCTTTATCTCCTCCTTCTTGTTCTTCTTCTAACACCTCCTGTTGTCAGTCTTCTCACTGGTCCTCTTGGTGCTTATTCTCTAGTTCTTCTTTACTGGTCATTTCTTCTTCGATTCCTGCCAGTTGTTCGTATAGTTCCTGTACCTTCTCGATGGCATCAATTCTTGTTCTCCTCTCTTGCCAAGTCACGAGCATTTCTTCTGGCACCAACCATCTAAACCAGATGTTTTGCCTGTTTAAGAATGATGCTAAGGATTTATATTCTTTCCTAGGTCTCTCACTCACCTCGGGACCTGCTTTAGGCTTGCAATTTCTTTATCTTTATAGATCATTGGCTCATCCTTCATCCTCTTGTATACAATATCTCTCACATTTTTCCTCATGAATCTTATATGAACCTTCCTTGGCAGTTTGTTTTGCCTTGCATAGTTCATATGGACCCTATAAACATCCAATTCTCTTGTAATCTCTTGTTGGTTTCGCTCCAGTGCTTCCACAATCCATTGCTCCATCATGGCTCCCAGGTCCTCATCTTTTGTTTCTTGCACATTTTGAATTTGCAAATAGAACACAGCATGTTCCATCTCCAAATTAATTATTGAATCCTCCTGCTCTCAGTTCATTTCCATCACTATCCTATCCATTGCTTCCACTTTTTTTCTGTTTGCTCCGCCTTTACCTCTATGTTTTTTATTTTTTGTTCATTCTTTTCCATTGTTTGTTGAATCGTTTCTATTTTTTTATCAAGTTTCTGAATGTTGTCTTTCATCTCTGCTATTCTGTCTTCAAGTCGATGTGATTTGCTGACATTTTATCCTGTACTTTCAGCATTGTTTTTTGGATGGATTACAGTGTTGTTTGCATTGCTTGCATGTTAGCAGAGTTACTCATCTTGTCTGCAGCCAACATCCCCTTGATTGTTTTCTGTCCCGTTGGGGATGCAATGGATACTGATGAGCTTGAGATTGCTTTCTTTCCTTTTAAAGTTGTTGTACTTGTCATTCTTCATTTTGTTATATACTTCTTCCCACTTTACCATCCATAGTTTACTTCTATCCACTTTATCTCTTCTGTTCAATATTTCTATATATTGGTTCAGCTATCATAGATTACTACCAATTCAGATTACTAATCTAATATTTACCATATATTGTTAATTTATTATATTTTATAGTAAAAAAAGAGAAGGTTAACCTGTTAATACCTGAACTATACTAAGAAGAAGCAGGTGGGAAGATTATTAAGTCCAAGAGGGGAAAAAAGGGGAAAGAGAGAACAAGTAGGAGAAGGGAAATTCTATAAAAGTTAATATCCTATCTCAATGTTTTTAGCTTTAAGTTCTTACTTCTGTTTTGTTAATGTCTATAAATTACTAGCCTCTATTAATACTATTCTTGTATAAATACAAATAACAAAATTCCTCAATATCTATCAGTTTGTTTAAATTACTGATAAGTTATTCCAAAAGATTTATAAAGTTCTTAAATAGTCATAAATTTTGCTTAATTCACTAATAATATTTAATTCATTAATCACAATAAGTCATTAATCATATCAATTCCTTACACTAAACAAGTTAAGCATTCATTAATCATTTTAAAATTTACTATGCAATTCATTTCTTTTCAGGGCTAGTTCCCAGTATTAAATAAACCATAAGTTAATGTTTTACACTGATTATTTTCAATTATCTATCCAAATTAAATAATTATTTCACACTTTAATCATAAGCAAATGAATAACCTATATCATCAATTCATTTGGCATTTAACAGCAGTTATTAATCATTAATCAAACTCTCTCTTTCTCCAATTTTTGTATAGTTTTTCAGTTCGTATGTCTTTTGCTTTGTCACGCACTATTGTATCAGCTATCTTTCCTGTCCTTTAAAGTTAAGATGGTCGCCTCCTTTCTTAGTCCAGCTCTCTTACTGCGTCTTCTTTCTTCTGATCTTCCCCATACTTATAACATCCACCACAAGTCCCATTTCCACAATCTTTCAGTCCTCCAATCCAGTACACAAATTCCGTTTAGCCACTATTAGGTAATCAAATCCCACCACTTCTAATGTCTTGTCTTTGAGCCCTATGCTCTGATCACCATTTCTCTATTGGACTTCTGCCCCTACTCCAAAACTCATAGTTCTGCCGATCAGCTTTAAACTCTCTCCTCTCTCCTCTTTGACAATTACTCTCCGCCTCCACACGATCACATTCAATAGTTAGTTCAATGTCGATGCTGTTGCGATTATTCCTTCCTCATTTAGTGTGATCACCGTGGCTTCAGTCTGCCAATAATGGCTGATCACTCACACACTGGAGTCTGCAAAATTTCCCTACAATGTAGCAGGCAGTCCGCTTCCACCTCAGGCTTCTTCATGATTTTGTTGATGTCTCCAAGATTTGCGTGCCCCTCAGGGAGCCTCCAGATGTGCAGATTGGGGACGAAAAGACGGAGCCCAATCTTTTCTCCCCACACCGCTGCGGTGCTGCAATCATAAGTCTGTTTTCCAACTTTCTTATTATCACCTGATAATAAGTGTTTTTGGAAGAACATATGTGATTTATACACAGAATAGTTCAGCCTATGATGGGGTGATGGTACATTTAATGACCACGTTTTAAAGCAATATGGCATTTCCAAACAACTCCCTCCCTCCCTTTATATAGGCTTTTTCAAGATTGGATGATTTATTAGTATAAACATTTTTTTTCCAAATGGGTTACCATTCCTCCTCAGCTTTTAACTCTGAATTAATTCAGTTTGTGTAGCAAATAAATTTAAGCATCTGATTATTTGAAAAACAGATATCTCATAATATAAGAGTTTGATATCATAAAAAGGCAAGTCTGAATAATGTATTCCTTGCTTCTTATATCCTAAAACACTGAAGACACATAAATAAAAATATATGGGCAAATATTAAATTATCTAATATTAAAATAAATGAAAATGTGTGGCTTGTAGAAAACACTAGGAAAGTTCCTGGCACAGTTTAAATCCAAGACCTGTCCTCTTTCTCAGGAGCAGCATTTATGTCAGTATGCCAATGAGGCTTTTAATGAGATTCCTATTGGAGGAAACAATGTTTTTAAACCTTAATCGCAGTGCAGAATGATATATCTTTTAGTATAAGGGGATATGTGTGAGTGGATGCATATAAGGTAAGCTACAATAGATGAAAGAGAGGCACATGTAAAAGAGTAGATCTATTAAACATTCCCACAGGGAAATAGAGCTACCTATTTCTTGATCTATATACTCAAGCTAATTTGTCCCGTAGGGACAAATAATTTGTGCATCTTTACAGTAATGCTTGATTTCTAATTATGCATTGTCAGAGTACGTGCCACTCTATAAGTTTAATGTTTTTTTCAGCCACTTTTTTGGGCCCGGGAAACTTTTATAGATACAGATTGTCCCAATTTGTTTATTGAAAGCACCAGATCTATGAGGATTAATTTTTGTTTAATTAATTATTGAATATTACAATTAAAATGTAAACCAGTCCATATGATTTCTCTATGAATGATTCAATGTACCTGGCTCATGGTATACTTCTAAGAAAATTGATGGATGAAAGCAAATAATGGAAACAGTCTTTATATATAGTAATTTTGAAGCTAAATAATTAGCTACATGAGTCCTATCAATTGAGACAGTTAATACCTTTATCTTTCTTATTTAGCCTTTGTACTTGTTATTTTTTCTTCTTTCTGCCTCTCTGATCTAAAAATAGTACTTTTGGCTCAAAGAATCAATTACGTTATTCTCCTCTTAAAATATAAAAGTATCCTGTGAAATCAACAAAACAATTCTGCATGTATTGCTACTTTAGCAGTACATGCCATAAAATACATGTCATTTTGTGCATGATTCCAAGAAAAAACACATTTGATTTAAAGGGTTGCTGATAGGTTCAGTGCCAACATCAAACTTTTTCCTTTAGTAAAAATTTATAGTATGGAATTTTTAAATCCATAAATATTTTAATTATTAGCTAAAGGCCCTGTCACACTGCCCAACGGATGCAAAACGTTAGTAAAAAGGACACAACAGACGAGAAAAATGTTCCATCCGTTGTTATCCGCTCTCAAAAGGGGCAAAAATTTGCATAACCAGAGCGGATAACACGGAAAGGAACGGACGTGGGGAGGACGCAGAGTGGATGGAAAGCGGATGCGGAATGGAAGCCGAGTGGATGGAAGCAGATGGGAGCGGATGGCACATCCACTAGGCTTCCGGGGGACCTCAACAAAGCGGATGCGGAACGGATACAGCGGATGCAGAGCGGACGCGGAACGGATGAAGCGGATGCACAGCGGATGCACAGCGGATGAAGTGGATGCAGAGCGGAAGTCTAGCAGATGCACAGCAGAAGCCTAACAGATGCCGAGCGTTAATTGCGCATGCAGGCGGGATTCATTCCGTAAGCCCTGCGGATATAAAGGGAAGCAGCTCGGAAGCAGGTCACCATTCAGAGGAAAGACCTGCATCCAGACACATCGAGTGCCTTGCCAGCCTGCCCTGCCTGCATGCCTTGCTGCCAGCCTTGCTGCCAGCCTTCCTCCCAGCCTTCCTGCCAGCCTCCTTGCCAGCCTTGCTGTCTGCCTGCCTGCCAGCCTTCCTGCCAGCCTCCCTGCCAGCCTTCCTGCCAGCCTGCCTTCCAGCCTCCCTGCCAGCCAGTCTGCCTGCCAGCCTTGGTGCCTGCCTGTCTGCCAGCCTTCCTGCCAGGCTTCCTGCCAGCCTGCCTGCCAGCCTTGGTGCCTGGCGGCCTGCCAGCCTCCCTGCCAGCCTCCCTGCCAGCCAGCAACCCCACAACCATGGGGAAGAAGAGAAAGCAGCAACATGCCACCATCCCTGGCAAGAGGGAAAGGGCCGCCCCGCCGCCCCATGTCCCTGACTCTGCTTCTGCTGGGGCTTCGGCTGCTTCTGATTCTGGAGGAGCTGATGATGCTGCTTCTAGCGGTGCTGCTTCTGCTCGTGCTTACTCTGCTGAGGCTGCTCCTGGCGGTGGTGCTTCTGCTCATGCTTACTCTGCTGAAGCTGCTCCTGGCAGTGGTGCTTCTGCTGGTGCGTACCCTGCTGAAACTGTTCCTCGTCCTGCTCATACTCCTGGACTTGCTCGTCCTGCTCGTGCTCCTGGTCTTGCTCATCCTGCTGGTCCTGCTTGTGCTCCTGGTCCTGCTCGTGCTCCTGGTCCTGCTCGTGCTCCTGGTCCTGCTCGTGCTCCTGGTCCTGCTCGTGCTGCTGGTCCTTACTCTGCTGCTGCTGATCCTGGTCCTGCTGGTACTGCTGCTGCTGCTGATGATGATGATGATGATCCTACTGGTGCTGCTGCTGATGATGATGATGATGATTATGATCCTGCTGGTGATGATGATGATGATGATGATGATGATGATGATGATGATGATGATCCTGCTGGTGCTGCTGCTGCTGGTGGTGTAGAGAAACAGCCCCTACTACCTGGGAGCCCCTCTGATGAGGGCCCATCTGGTCCTGCCAAAGGGAGGAAGAGGCATATGAGGGGATGGGAGAGGAGGCAATACTCCATTGAGGAGGAACACGAGGATGAGGTGCTGGAGTGGCTGAGAGAGAATGACTATCTGTGGCGGAAGGGACACTGGCTGTACAGGGACACCAAGAGAAAGCAGGCTGCTTGGAGAGAGAAGGCGGAGAGTATGGGCTATACTTCGGAGGTGCTCCTTGGCTGGTGGAAGGACATGCACACCTGGTACGGGAAGCTGCACCTGAAGAAATCTGACCAGGCCACGGTTAAGCTGACAGACAGAGAGACCTATGTCATGGCCAGGTGCAGCTTCCTGGAGGGTGAGATCCGCTACCGAGGAGCACCAGCAGCCCCTCTCACTACCCTCTCTCTTCAGCAGCCTGCTGAGAGCCAGTCCTCTTCCGGCCGAGAGTCAGTTCCTGTCTCGAGGCAGGTTTCTGTGGAGCGTGCCACGGTGGAGAACTCGCGGACAGCTGTTGTAACCCTGGTGGAGTGCGTGGAGGACTCCCTGGTGCGGTGGGAGAAAGGAGACGGCATGTCCACCACAGCCCTACCCGCATCCACCCCCAGCTCCACCTCCACAGAAAGGCAGAGAGCCAGACCAGAGGGGCAGAGCCACACTGTTCTGCTGGAGATCAGGGACACCATCCGGAGCAGCATAGATCTCCTCTCTCAGCTGGTCCACACTGACTCCTCATCCTCCAATCACAAGCCCTTCCTCACCTATGTCAACCAGACCCTCATGGACATGGCGGAACCCCAGTACCAGGTGGTGAAGGACCGGATCATCGAGCTGCTTCACAACCCTCCAGGCCCAGCTGAACCTGCTCCCACCCAGTCCAGGTCTGCTCCTCCACCGAGGTGATGTCCCTCCCATTCCAAGGCTTTCCACAGCCCTTCACCTACCAGGGCTACGGCTACCAGGAGGTCCAGCAGCACAGGCAGCAGCCCTTCCCAGTCCAGGCACAGAGTCATCGGACGACACCGTTGCCACCGGTTCCACTGATGCCACCGATACCACACACGCCAATGATGCCACCCATGACAACGATGCCACCCACGACAGTGATGCCACCAATGCCACCGATGCCACCAACGCCAGTCCTCACCCAACTGCAGACCAGACAGCCCCACTACACTGCTCCTTCCTCCACTCCACAGCCAAGCCCGGCCTCACTACATCTGTCCTCGGTACTGGGGCTGACACCACATGGCATGGAGGAAGGAGCTCTCAACATCACGGGGCTGAGCCAGCTGTCTGAGAGCTTCCTCAACACACCGTCACCTGTTGTCCTCTCGCGGCCAGGCACCCCAATGACGCCTCAGACCAGCACTCCAGCAGCACCCACCTCCACAGCACCTGGACCCTTCACCCCTGAGACTGGGCAAACCTCCGAGTGACCAAGAGGAGTGCCAGAGACTGGCTGTCTGGCTACCTGTGGACTTAATTTGGACATTTGACTTGGGTCATAAAGTCTTGGTGGAAACTTTTAGAAATGGTTTAAACCTTTGCATGCTTGTGGAATGGGTTAAGATAGCAGTGGGGTGGGCAGGGATACCTGTGGAATGAGCAGGGATACCTTTGGGATGGGTAATAGCTGTGGGATGGACAGGGATACCTTTGGGATGGGTAATAGCTGTGGGATGGGCAGGGATACCTTTGGGATGGGTAATAGCTGTGTGATAGATAAACCTCCAGTGCAAGCATAGTGGGACTGTATGGTCCACCCTCCCAGGTGCCACACCTATGGCCCTTTATTATCAGTAACAATGTAAGCATTGATCCACACATTTGAGCAAAAACAGAAGTCTTTATTAAATGCCCTGTTCATTGTAGGCCCACCCAACATACATGGCCCAATCTCATCCATGTGATGAGACAGGCTGAAGGAAGCATCCATTAATCATCTATCATCCTGTCTTGCCACTCCACCGCTCCAGCTGGGGAGTTGCACCAGTGTTTCAGGAGGTTGCGCTGCTTCTTCCCTTCACGTGAGGCTCTGTTGGGGCCTTGCACATCCTCAGTGTCTGTCAGGTTTCGCCCTTGCCTCCATTCCCCAGGATCCATGTCCCCATTTCCTTGTTGGAGGTCCACGAGCCTGTTCTGCAAGACTGGGTAGCGGGTGCGCATGAGATTGTGCAGGATGCAGCAAGCTTCCACAATGTTCCTCACGGTCTCTGGGCGATGCTGCATGGTGGTGAGAAGTACCTGGAACCTGTTGGCCAGGATGCCAAAGGCGTTCTCCACGACCCGCCTTGCCCTGGACAGCCTGTAGTTGAAGATCCTCTCTTCATGGGAGAGGCATCTGGAGGTGTAGGGCTTCATGAGGTAGGTTCTGAGGGAGAAGGCGTCATCCCCCACGATGAAGTAGGGCACATCTTGTGTGTCGTTGGGCAGGGGGTCTAGATCTGGGAAGCCCACGATGAGGTTACGTTCCAGCCCCTCCTTGAGGTGACTGGCGTTGTATACCTGGGCATCTGAACATGAGCCGTTGCCTGAAACATCGATGTACATGAACTTGTAGTCAGCATTGACCATGGTGAAGAGGACGATGCTGAAGAAGCCCTTGTAGTTGAAATAAGTGGACCCCAACTTGGCTGGAGCTTTGCAGGCCACGTGCTTGCCATCGATGGCTCCAACGGTGTGGGAGAAGTTCCACCTCTGATACCACTGCTCTGCAACTTTCTTCCATTCTTCTTCAGTGGTGGGGCACTGGAGGAGCTCCTCCATGTATTCTTCGATGATGGCCTGCACCACTTCTCTGACCACAATGCTGATGGTGTTGTGTGGCACCTTCCAGCCGTACTGCATGTTCCTGTAGGTGGTCCCTGAGGCCAGGTGGCGCAGAATGAGTGCCACCTTGAGCCCAGGTTCCAGGCTGGGCCGGAAGTTGGTGTTTGCCTTGGTCAACCTGGGTGTCAGCCGCTGCACAACTTCGTCAAACATGGCTGGAGGCATCCTCATGAAGTTTTGGAATGCACAAGTGTCTTTGTTCCTGAGCTCCACCATCAGCTTGTTGTACAGTCCGTACTCTGCTCTTCTCCCGATCCATCTTCGGACCCAGACGCTTCTTGGCCGCCTCTTTTTCTTCCCGTAGTAGAGTTCACAGAGCCTGTAGATGGCTTTGCATTGTTGCAGAACGATGGTGGCTGCCAAAAGGACTTTGTTACGATCCATGGTGGATATGACTGGAAGCTGTGGAAGAGGAAGAGTCAGATGAAGGTCTGCACAGCAGGGCTGCTGGGCTGAAAGTGAGATCCAGATGAGTTGCTCCCCCTTTTTATAGGCAGTATAGGTTTTCCATTATGTGTCCCTTTGCATCCTCTAGGCATCCTCTGGACATCCTTAATATCCGAAATAGGTCCCCACTGCAAACGTTTTTTCCATTTTAAATGCTTTCTTTGCGAGCTGCATCCGCTTTCATCCTTTCTCCATCCGTTCTGCATCTGTTCTGCATCCATTCCGCATCTGTTCCACTTCCTCCCTGCGTCCGTTTACCACTGAAGTGGATCAAGTTGCGCGGATGCATAGCGGATGCCTAGCAGATATAGCGGATGCGTGACAGATGCAGAACGGATGCCTAGCGGATGCCTAGCAGATGCAGAACGGACGAATTGGATACATTTTCCACGCAAAAGTTTTGAACAGCTCAAAACCTTCTGAGCGGATGAAACGTCAATAGATGGATGCTGGACAGATAAAGAGGAAGCAAAACGTATGCAGTGAGTACAAAACGGAAGCATCACGTTAACCAACAGATGGCAAGTGTTTTTCTCCGTTTTACATCCTCTTTCCATCCGTTGGTGCAGTGTGACAGGGGCTTAAGCATGAATACATTTCATGAATTTATTATAACCCCAGAATTTTATTTAATCACTCTTGGTGCTAAAATCCATGGTGTAATCACTTTATTTATTAACTTGATAGAGATTTGAATTGTATGACAGTGAGGGATTCACTACTCAAAATTTTGCTGACAATAGCATGGTAATAAGTAATCTAACATACTGAACTCCTAGTAGTTTGTGCCATGTGGATTTCTGTTATAATCCAAATACACAGATGGTGCAAAATTCATGTCTTATCAATAAAGTAATATTGATCCAACAGATGAATGGTAGTGGTAATGATAAAGATGTTTATAAAGATTATCTTCTTTTCCAAAATTATATTGCATGTACCAGTGATGGGATAAAAAAAAATTACTACCTGTTCTGTGGGCGTGGCTTGGTGGGCGTGGCTTGGTAGGCATAGCAGGGGAAGGATACTGTAAAATCTCCATTCCCTCCCCACTCTTGGGAGAAGGTTACCGCTGGTTCTCCGAACTCCTCAAAATTTCTGCTACCAGTTCTCCAGAACTGATCAGAACCTGCTGGATACCACTTCTATCATGTACTCTAAGCAGAATTTAAAAAACAACAGTTGTTGATTAATATTTTGGCAAAAAGAAAAAGGGCCTACTATTTTATTATTTATGAATGCAACAGAAATTTTTTTGTTGTTCCTTGTGTTGAAAGAAATATCCCTCTGGATTCAGTTCTAAGTGGGGAAAAAGACACTGGAAACATGGAGGCTGCTTGGAAAGTTTCATGGTGGACAGGGCCACATGCCTGGAGCTCCAGAGTGAAAGGGAAGAGATCAATAAAAAGGACTGAAGTACTGAGAGTGCCTGGGTACCCTCTGTTGGGATTTGTATTTGAGCTTGCATTCTGATTGGTTGTCAGACTCCTATGGGCAACTCTGTAGGCTGTCCTGAGTTCCAGGCTTGGTCCAGTCTTGCTGGATGATTTATGCCCTTAAAAGGGCTTTTGTTATATTGTTATATAATTGCAATTGTTACATTGTTATAAAATTGCAATTGTTGTAGCTTTACTTGGAGATCTTTCTTATGTAAAGTATTCTGGCGCAGGCCTTAATGGCCCTCCCATTAACAAAGGTGGGGGTGAAATTCTGCTTCTGGGGCGAGTTTCTGCTTCTGAGTTTCTACTTTTTTTAGGGGAAATGTTTTGCCTTTTAAATATTTCCTAGGCTATTTCAATTTTCTAGGAGAGGGATGGATGCTAACTTCTTACAATCCCTCTTTTCTTTTCAAAACACATGAGACTTTTGACAAAAGATTAAAAGGTGATCAGATCAGGGAGACTTGATGGGTGCTTTTAATTTTTTTCTGATGCAAAGGAAAGGCATTGAAAAAGAGGCAACAGAAATGTATTCGTTCAGTTCCTCCCAAAACCTTTTAACCATGAAGGTCTAGCAGCCTGGGAAAACTTCGGTGTTGTTTTTTTAAAAACAGTATTCAGTTTTTCATGCCATTTAATTTTCAGATGTTTGATGTACTTTTTGTGAGCTTACAGTCAGGTTGTAAGCACAAGCCTCTACATTCTTCACAACCTTTAAATGCAGACTGACCATTTCCAAGGTTATGGTTAGTACCTGCCTAGCTCTTAGCTTCCAGGGTTTGTGAGGCCAAATTGAGGTTAGCCAGTGTGCAATCCAGGCTATTTAGTATTTTTAAAGTTACACACAATGAGCACTGGGACTTCTACTCATGAGACCACCAGTGCAACTTATCCTGCTTTACTGGGCAACTGGGCAGCATCATTTGTGAGTCACAGTCAGGACTTAGGGTTTGGAGATCTCTTTTCTACTATCTCTTTAGAATTGCCTGAGGAAGATGCCCTCTCCCCCATGGAATTAGCAGGGCAATATGACTGCTTGGGCCTTAATGCCTCAGAGTAGCAAACAAAAAACAAAACAAACACACATTAAAATTGAAGCTAGGAGAAGCTTTGAGTGGATGTAGGTGAAAGGGATAGCCTATCTAATTCTAAATGGTGTGTCTCTTGTATGTCCCTGCATATGCAGCTGGTTTTACAATATGATAATAGAAACATGCTGGACAATTTTCCCTCCCACCAGACAGAAGACTAAGGTGTTCAGAACTTGCTGGGCCAGCCACTCTCAAATACAATCCTTACATGAGTACATCAAAATTCTTACAGTATAAATGAAACAAGAAAGAAAACATGACAATGGATTTCACATTACAATGAATTTTCAATTACAGTGAATTTCTACCCTCCCCCCATAATCTTTCTAACTGTCTTCTGGAGATTAAAAAGAGTCTTTTAGTCTTTTACTGGTCCATCTCAGGGTCCTTTCTTTCATGACTCTGGGTGGCATAGGCTTAGCCTGGTGGAATGGGTGGTCAGTCAGGCTTGGGAAGGTTTTCCCCACTCTGGTTTGCTGTAATGACTTTCAGTGGAGGCTGGATCCAAACCCAATTCCTTGGCTCCAATGGATGGAATGTCTCCAGGGGCAGCATCTGCTTCCACATGTAGTGAAGGGGGAATTCTACCAGGAAAGGCATTGTAAAAAGATTAAAGATTTGGGGGCTGGGGGGGTAGATAGCTCGCAGGCATGGTTTGAGGATGAAGAAGAATAATACATGCGCATATGAAAACCAATTCATCTTGATACCTTGTTCCACTAGTTTTTGTATAGATTTAAGTTCACCCTTTTCATTCAATATTTCACCATATACTAACTGTTTGTTCCTTTTTGTATATTACAGGATAAGAAAATGCTTCAATAGTCGATAGCCAGACTGGAACTTTCAGATAACATTGTCTTTTGATCTTCTCCCAGTTTAACCGCAGAAACTCCTGTATATAATGTCTTATAAAGTACCCCTGTATTTTAGTTCCCTTATACCATAAAAAAGCATGCCACCCCAACAACAGATCATGTCTTTCTAATGTCAACAATTTAGTATTTCTTAATGTTATCCATTCCATGACCCACATCAAATTTGTAGCTTGGTAATACAACTCCCAATTAGGCAAATCAAATCCTCCTCTTCTTCTAGCATATTGCAAAAGTTTTAACTTTATTCTCGCTTTCTTACCTTGCCGTATATATTTCAACACAATTTTATTTAAATCTTCAAAATAGTCTTTTCCAAGCTGAATTGGAATTGTTTGAAACAAATATAAAATTCTGGGTAATATATTCATCTTGATTGCTGATATTCTCCCTCTTAATGACAGTTTTAAATTTTCCCATTTTGCCAAATCTTGCGCTTTCTGCTGTTTAAGTTTGATATAATTATTCTCTTTTAGTGTACTGCATCTTACTGTCAAGTATATCCCCAAGTACTTGATCTTATTCGTGACCTGAATTTTCAATATGTCTGCCAGTTCTTCCTTTTGTCTTGACAGCATATTCTTTGTCAAGATCTTTGTCTTATCTTTATTTATTTTCAAACCAGCCACCTTACCATGTGTCTCTATCTTTTCTATCAATTTTGATGCTGTTTCTAGTGGGTCTTCTAAGATAAAAACCAGATCATCTGGAAATGCTTGCAACTTAAATTCTTCCTTTTTAAATTTCATCCCTTTTATATTCTTTTTCATCTCTAATATTTCTATTTAGCACTTCCAAAGTTAACACAAACAACAGATGTGATAGTGGGCAGCCTTGTCTTGTTTCTTTTCTTACATCAATAGAGTCTGTCAGTTCTCCCTCTATCATTACCTTTGCCGTTTGCTTATGATATATAGCTTCTATTGCTTGAATAAATTTTCTAGCAAAGCCTATCTGTTCCAGCAGTAATAACATGAATCACCAATTCACATTATCAAATGCCTTCTTTGCATCTAGAAATATCAGAGCCATTTGTTTTTCAGGATGTGCCTCATAGTATTCCAAAGTGTCCAATATTACTTTCATATTGTCTTTAATTTGTTTCTTTGGCAGAAATCCATTTTGATCAGGATGGATAAAATTATGTAAGTATTTTTTAAGTCTTTCTGCCAATATTGAAGCAAAAATTTTATGATCTGCGTTTAGTAGGAAAATAGGTCTATAGTTCTTGATTTGTAATGGATCGGCCTCCTCTTTTGGAACAAGTGTAATATAACCTTCTGACCATGATTTAGTATCATCTTCTTTAACATAACTTCATTCATAACTTCTAGCAATGGAAGATTCAATGATTCTTGTAATGTTTTGTAAAATTCTTCCGGAAGTCCATCTGAGCCTGGTGCCTTTCCATTATTTTGCTTCTTGAGTGCTTCAGTTAACTCCATCATCGTTATATTGCTTTCTAACATTGTTTCAATCTCTTTAGGTATCTGGGGTAACTTCTGTAGGTACTGTTTGATTGTTTCCTCATCCATTTTCTCTTGTGTGTATAGTTTCCCATAATAGTCTTGAATGATTTCCTTCTTCTCTTTACTACCATAGCAAACTTGGCCTTGTTCATCTATTAATTGCAATATTTTCCTTGATTCTTTCTCAATTTATATGCTTACCATCTACCTGGTTTATCTTCAAAGTAGTTCTGTTTAGCACCTCTAATTTTCTGTGCTAATTTTTCTTTTTCTATTAGACCCATTTTATGTTTAATTATATTCATTTTTAACTTAATGTCCTTTTTCTATGGCATTTTCTGTAGCTCTTTTTCAAGTCCTTTATACTCATCCTCTAATGCCTTAGAGGCTAATCTTTTCGTGTGATTTCTTTTCCTTGTCTATTATCAAGCCTCTGGCATATGCCTTCATTGTACCTCATACATTCTGGATTGATGTATCTTCTTTTTTGTTTTCTCTGAAGAAAAAAGCCAGCTCTTTCGCCATCCACTGTGTGAAGTTGTTTTCCGTCTAGATCTTCTTCTTTGTCCTTTCCTTTTAATTGTCATTGGATTGTGATCTGCCCAAATACTTGTTTCAATATTTATTTCTTGAATATTAGTTAACAATTCTGTTGACATCCATATCATATCTATTCTGGACCATGATAAGTGTCTATTTGAGTAGAAAGTGTATTGTTTAGTTTAAGCATTTCTTTCTCTCCATGTATCTTTTATTTCATCTACCATTTTAAAAAAAGATTTAGGGAGAGTCTTTCTGTTTTGCTTTCTTGTTTTCTGTGCTTTATAGTCCAGTTTGTTGTCTACAATTCCATTAAAATCTCCCATCATAACTATATTAGCATAGTCCAGTTAAATTATTTTCATATGTAATTTTTTATAAAATTATTCTTGTTTGTCATTCAAGGCATAGATTGCAATCAGGAGTGTTTTTGTATTATTGTCCATAATTTCCACCATTAGTATTCTTCCATCATCATCAGTATAAATCAATTTCGCTGGAATGGTCTCTTTAATATATAAAACCACTCCTCTTTTCTTGCATTGTGTCAAGGAGGTAAATATTTTCCCTAGTTTTGGCTGCATCAACAATTGTTCATATTGTTGTTTAATATGTACTTCTTGTAGGCAGATTATTTCAAATTTTAATTTCTCTAATTTATGGAAAGTTTTCCTTCTTTTAACGGCTGAATTAAGTCCATTTATATTAATTGTAATCAATTTTTTCTCTTCCATGGTTATATTTTATAATTAGGTTTGGCAGCTCTCGTGGATCTTGGTTCACATTGTTCTTTGGCTATCCACCGACTGCACCTTCCTCTTTTTCAGTCATCATTTGGCAGTCTTCTTGGAATTCAGTTAGTGAAATTTCTTTTTCTGCCTCTTCCTCTTTCCCTCTGAAAAATTCTGTGTAAAATGATTCAGCTTTCTCAATTGAATCAATTCTGTATCTCTGTTCTTGCCATGTGAATATTAAAACTTCTGGAATCAGTCATCTATAATTCACCTCTTTTTTAAGTAGCAAGAATTTGGTCAAGAATCAGTATTCTCTTCTCATCTCTCTCACTCTTCTGGTGCTTGTTTCAGAACCACAATCTCCTTATCTTTATATTTCAGTGTTTTCTCTCTTGCCACTTGCAATATTTGCATTTTAATGGCTTTCTTTATAATTCTGATGTGAACTTCTCTTGGTAGAGAAGCTATTTCTCATTGCGTATCTTGTGAAGACTCGATAGACCTCATCTATTCCATCCATCATCTTCTCTTCAGTTATATCCAAAGCTTCAGCCAATATTTCCATCATTATCTCAGCTAGATTTTGTCCTTTTTCTTCCTCTATGCTTTGGAATCTAAGATAAAATTCTGATCTGTCCATCTCCCATCTCAGCATACCACTTTTATCTTGTTCAGCTACAGTTAATCTGTTATCAATGTCTCCAATCTTCTTGTCTCTTTGTTTAACTTCTTCAGTTTTTAGTAGTCTCTCATCATACTTCATCATCATTTGTTGGATGTTCTCCACTTTTTCATCGGTTTTCCCTGTTCTTTGTTCAATTTTCTCTGTTCTTTGTTTGATGTTCTCTATTCTCTTTTCAATATTCTCTGAATTTGTTTGAATGTTTTGAATTCCTTGCATAATCATCTGCAGGGTCACTTTTTCTTTTTCTTGTTCTTTCTCTTGCCTTAACATTGTCTCTATTGAATGTTGTCCTCCAGATGGTGGAGAGGAGGAAGAAGAAGTTGAAAAACTGGGAGCTGTTAGTTTCCTACTCATTTCAAACAATTCAAAATCTTCAGGTTCTTCTAGACCTTAATCCAATTGTGGGGTAACCAATTGCAATTCCAAATAAAAATAGTAGGGAAAAAGAAGCCTAACAACAACAACAATAATAATAATAGAGTTTCTTCATGTTCTAGTATACCTTAATCCAATCAATTAGTTAGATAACAGTGAAAGTTCAAAAATGAAGGAAAATACCATGGACACACACAAAAGAGAAAAACTTGTAAAATTCTAAAAAAGACGGAAAAGTGAGGAATAAAAAGCTAAAAAATAAAAGGAAAAATTCTTCAGGTTCTTCAACACATTAATCCAATCAAGAGGTCTCAAATATAAAAGGCTCCATAAGAGAAAAAGAAAAAAAAAAGGCCAGGAAAATAAAAAAAGAAAAAAGAAAAAACCAGTATTGGAGGTAGATGGAAAAACAAAAGTACCAGAAAGGCAGAAAGAAAAAAAGAAAAAAGGGCTACTCCCTTAAAAAGAAAAGGAAGGGAATCATTAATACAAAAACTTTTCTTTTAAAATAAAAAGCAAATGTAAAAATTTAACTTCCAAAGGCAAGCAAAAAAAAAAAAAAAAGCAAAGACAAGTTCCAAAGAACTAAAAATCCAAATAGCTGTTTCAAAAAGTAAACTGTTGAGGAGGAGTAAAGCAGCTTTAAAAAAAATCAGAAGAATACACTGCACTTTGTTTAGTTATCCAAGGCTCTTGTTATAACACTCTTCTCCAGAAAGTTATCACCTTTTCTTTTCCTATAAATTTCAACACCAGACTTCAGCTGTTGATAGAAACCCAGAAGAGCACCTGCAATAATACTCTCCCATTCTCTTCCCTCTATCTTATCAAATAGCAATGTCCTTGAAAAAAAGTCTCAGTTCTTTCTTTCTCAGCTTTGTCTGGTCACAAGAGAAATAGAACATTTTCAAGCCTCTAGTTGGCAGCATTACAAAGTTTCTTTTGCTTTCACTTTCCCCCCTCCTTTTCCAAGCAAAATATAAAAAGGATTAATAAAAATAAATAAAAAGATATTTTAAAAAAGAAATAACTAAAAGGGAGTCTTTAGCCTAAAATGTTACAAAATCAAGAAAGAGGAAAAACAAGATGAAAAAAAAAACCCAGTCCAGTTTCAAAATATAAGATCATGTATAGAAAATCCAGCAATGAGAAAAAAATATTATTTTGACATTCCTGTTTAAAATTGCTGCTTAATCACTTCTGTCAAAACTTTTACAGATTATTTCTTTTCCTAAGGGTGTCCTTTCAAATCTTAGAAGAAAGAAAACGTTCTCACCAAACTGGCACAATCTCTGTTTCTGTTCTCTTTCGTTTCGGAGCTGTCCCAACTTCAGCAGCTTTAATGGCTGCCTCTTTGCCGCTGGCAAGAAGAGCTTCTCCTGGATCTACCAGGGACTTTGCGGTATTGCTGGGATCAACAGGATGTGCTCTTCACTTTCACTGTCTCTTCGGGATGGTTTAGATCCGATAGGATTGTCCAGGAGCAAAGATATCAGCAGCTATCTCAAACCTCCGAGATCGCATGCCGTATCATCGTGATGCGAGCTCCTCCCCTCTGGGGTTTGTGAACTTTTAGCGCCAGTTCATTCCAGCTTTTGCAAACATCGTCCTCCCTATCAGGAACTTGCTAAAAACGAAGGGGGGGGGAGAGAAACTCAAACCAAGGCAACCCCTTATCTGGACAGTGGAATGCCAAGCAGCATTCGAAAAACTCAAAACGTCTATTCTCAGTAGAACTGGTCCTTAAGCACCCAGATCCCGAACAACCTTTTGTCATCCAAGCAGATGCTAGTGATGTTGCAGTTGGAGCAGTCCTCCTCCAAAAGACTGGAAATGGACAATTACAACCGTGCGCTTATACCAGAGGTGGGATTCTACCAGTTCACACCTGTTCGTTAGAACCAGTTGTTAACATTCTAAGCAGTTTGGAGGACCTTGTTAGAAGAAATTACTGGTCTAATCCTGTAAGGGAAGCAGGAAGGAAACATTCTGGTGTTGCTTACAGAAGCTTCCTCTCTGTTAACCCTGATTACATTCTTGACAAGACTAGACTTCCTGTCTCAGGAACATCTCTCTGGAATTTTTTCCCCTTCCTTTGTTGGTACTTTGCTTGAATGGAGTAACCATTCAAAGTTACAATGGCACTGAAAAAAGTGACTTATGACCATTTTTCACATTTTTGACTGTTGCAGCATCCCCACACTTATGAGATGCCAGACAAGAAGATGCGTGCTTTGATGTGAGTGATATTGAGTTGGCCATACCCAGCCAATAACATGACCACCAAGCCATCTCCACCAGTCACATGACCACCAAGCCACACCCACCACCTAAGCCACACCCACAGAACCTGTTGTTAAAAATTTTGAATCCCACCCCTGGCTTATACATCCAAGAAACTGACAGAAACTGAGCAAAGGTGGACCATATGGGAGAAAGAGGCATATGCTATGCAGTGGGCAATGCTCACATGGAGACATTTTCTGGAAGGAAACCAAGCCCCTTTGAAGTATGGACCGATCACAAAAATCTGGAAGCCCTGAGAAATCCACAGAAACTCTCCAAAAAACAAGCAAGTTGGGCTCAATATTTTAAATGGTTTAATTTCACTCTCAAATATTTTCCTGGGAGAAATAATTTCTTAGCAGATGCACTGTCCAGAAAACCCCAATACAACAGCAAAAAGGTTGAGGTTATAAAACCAATGATCCAACCGACCCAACTAGCAGCCAAAGTAATCACCCGGGCACAAGACAAAAAAATATCATCACTGACTGAAGACAAAACGATGTCAATATTTAAGGAGGTACTATTTAAGGACAACTAGCTCCAGGCTAACAAAAACACTTGTTTACTCAAAGATGGACTGGCCTGGATAAAAAACAAACTTTATGTCCCTGCAAGCCAGAGAATGGATCTCATGAAATGCTGCCATGACTCCAAAATAG
>BLBF01000019.1:1916397-1929714 GCA_015471245.1 Laticauda colubrina | reverse complement strand
CCTTGATTTTTTTTTCTTGTTATTTGTATGTTGGAAGAAATTGTTTTTTATTATCTTTGACTTTTGTTTCAAATTTTTGTTCGTTCTGAGCCTTTGCTTTTCTAACTTGGTTTTTGCAGATTCTGGCTATCTGCTGATATTTTTCCTTAGTTGTTCCTTCTTTCCATTTTTTTGTACTTGTCTTTCAATTTGTCAGAGAGAACTTTGTGCAGCCGTGCTGGTTTCTTCTTGGATTTCTTGTTTTTCTTTCTCAGTAATATTGTGCTGGTCTGGACTTTTATTATCGTAATTTTCAGAGTTTCCCAAGATTCTTGAGTTTATTAAAATCAGCTTCAAGGAATTTTCATCCAAGGAATCTTTCCAAAGTTCTCTTTGAGTTTATTAAAATCAGCTCTTTTAAAATCTATGACTCTGGTATCATTATGTTCTATTGCTTGTATTTGTGTTGTTGAATTCTACCATCACAAGGTCACTCTCACCCAAGGTTCCTGCAGTTTCAACTCCCTCTATCATTTCTTTTGTGTTTGTAAGAATTAAATCCAGTATGGTTTTCCATGTAGTTCCCTGCTCTGTCTTTTTGGTTTTCCATGTAGTTCCCTTTTGGTTTTCCATGTAGTTTTCCATGTATGGTTCCCATGTAGTTCCCTGCTCTATTCTTTTTTGTTGTCAGTTAGGTTGGTTAGAAATCTATTTGATTCTCACTTGGTACAGAATTAGCTTTCCAATTGATATCAGGGTAATGGAAGTCCCCCATTACTATTGTGGTATGTTTCCTACATATATTTGTTACTTGGTTAGTTAGTTAGTTGGCTTCCATTAATTAAATCCCATTATCAATGTAAAGGAAATATTATTCAAACTTTCCCAAGATTGAAATAAATCCATTTAGTGAGATGACTTTGGTACATTAATAAATCTACTTTATTAAAGGATGAATATTCCTTTTCTTCTATTATTCTTTTAATTTAAACAAACGGAATTGTTTAATTTCTTTTCCAACAAATGGATGTGCATTTTATTGTATGTCACTAACTCTGCAGTACAAAGTCGTAATAATAGTACCTTCCCAAAGTTTTGCTTGAACCAGATGGCTAGAAAAGGTATACCTGAAAACATAAATTTTGTATATGTATATTTAGGAACAAAGAAATCTGCTATGAGTTCTTTGGAGTATAAGTTGTATATGTACCTCTTCCCATATCAATGTGAAAATCCCTGAGAAAGGATATAATGATAAATACATTTTATGGCATGGGCAAGGCCCTTCCACATGGTTTGTATTGTCACATGGAGATAGCTTCACAGATTCAGTCCTTTTCTGCCCTCACAGAATGAGCTACGGTGGGTCAGTAATTAGAGTGCAATACTGCAGGCTACTTCTGTTTTCTGGCTGCCTGCAATTTGGAAGTTCAAATCCCAACTTCAGGCATAGTACAAGATCATGTGGAAAATTATAACCGATAAATAATTTTCAGGTTCAATTAAATTCTGTATCTTACTTTTTTAAAAAAACAGACTTATTTTTATATTGACTCATCCAACTTTATATTTGCTTCACTCCAACATTATTCTAAAAAAGAAATTATATATTATTTTCAGAAGCATGAGGTATCATGGAAGGTATTTATAGCAAACTCAATTTGTAGGATTACAGTACTGAATAATATTTACCAGGAAGACAGATGGAAGGTGGGGAAAGTATTTAAAATTAGTTTTATTCTTTAATGAATCATCTTGAGAACTATTGAAGGTTATGATACTGACACCATGTTTTTTATAGATAGATTCATGTATACATACATACATATGATGCATTTCAGTGTAGCTGATTATTACATTTCCAGTAGCAATTAAAGTGGAATTATTTACCAATAAAGAAACATCCTGAACCTGTTTTCTCTGTAATATTCACAATCAATTTGACATTTCTCTTCTATTGATATTTACATTGTTTCTTACCAGTTGATTTATTTAAATTCTACATATATTTAAGCTTGCATTCTTTTTCTTCCCATTCTACTATAAATGTATAAATAATATCCATCAAATGTTCTGAATTTTATGTAATAAAATAAATATCTAAGCTTTCTAAGAAGAGAATTTAAAATATTTCACCTTTGTTCCATTAAATCTTGCAATATATAATTCATTTATCTTCATAAATATTTACTGTTAGAGCAAGAAATGATATACCTGGACTTCTATATTTATTCCATATTTGTAGTGTCCTACTTAAAATAAACTAACTCAATACAGAGTTTTTCTTTCCAAACAAAGATACCAAATGCAAGCTGTCAGGCGGTGCTCCATTCAAAATCCAAGAAAGAAATACTTAGACTCTTTAATTTAGAGAAAAGTTATCTTTTACTGAAAGTGAAGTGGTAGCAACCAGAGAATTCTGAATCTGAGGAATTAGGCACATAAATCACATATACAAAGTGATGGAAGTGTTCCCACCCCCAATAGTTCAGATGAAACTTCCAATTAGAAATTGTGAATATGATCATGTGGGCATCTTCAGGTGATGATGAGGCCTCTGTCCGTTGACCTTGGCATACTTTGATAACGGGTTGCAGTTGCGCAGAGAAAAGAAAGCTAAGCGAGAAATAGAAACTTCTCCCCCCTTCATTTACACAACAGAAAAATGTAACAACTCCAGCTCACTTCCCAGACTCATCCCACTCTCCCCTCCCCCCGTTTCTTATGACAGCCAAAAGATACAAAGCGATAGTAGAAGATCTTGAAGGCTGACATTCGGCCCTCCTAGAAAAAGGAAAACCATCAGTCCTAGAAGAGAGAGAGGAGAAAATATAAAGACAATAATTAATCATTAGACAATTACAAAGAAATACACTCCTAGGGCTTATCAGGACACTTGGAACGAAATGCTTTGATCAACTTAGGGGCTTTAACATCGGTTTCATTAACCCATTCAGCTTGTGAAGAAGGGAAATGTTTCCAGGCTACAAGATACTGGAGCCGACCCCTCCATTTGCGAGAGTTCTTTAACTCTAAGAGTTGAAGTTCTTTAACTTCAAAATGTTGTTCACCTTCAATCAGTATTGGTATGGGAGGGTCAGTATTGGTATGGGAGGGAGAAACAATGTTAGTGAAATAAATCTGAAGCACAGTACATGAAGGTTATTTGGTGATATGAAACTTTCTATGGATTGTTTCTTTCCCATTTAACTCTTAATGCTTTTTGGACATTATTAATGTTTTTTCTCTTGCTTGTGGTAAAAGTTTAAGGATTGTTTTACCATTATTAAATCTCCTGTGCACAGTATTCTTAAAAACATATTCCTCTCTCATCAATGAGGTTACTTCAACTTTTTTTGTTATTTGATTTTAATTTTCTTTTCCTTCATTTGATTGACAGCTGCATTCAATCTGTATCAATGAAATTAAAGATACAATATTTAAAAATTGTAAAACAGTTTAGTAATATTTAAAGATTAAAAACATAATCTCATAAAAATTATTAAGGAGTCCAGCTCCTAGGCCCAGAACTCTTCAATATCATCATAAATGATTTAGATGAGGGACTAAAAGGGGAACTCATCAAATTTGCAGGTGACACTAACCAGCCAGAAATAGCCAACACCTAGAAGACAAGCTTAGGATCCAAAAAGATCTTGAAACTTGAACAATTGGCCCTATCCAACAAAATGAATTTCAATATGGAGAAAAACAAAGTTTTACATTTAGACAGGAAAACTCAAAGGTATAAATTCAGATTAGGTGAGACTTGGTTCAAAAACAGTAATTGTGAGAGGATCCTTTGAATCCTAGTGGATGATCACTTGAACATGAGCCAGCAGTGTGCAGCAGCAGCCAAAAAAGCTAATACAATCCAAGGGTGTATTAGCAAGCATAGAATCCAGATCATATGAAGTACTAGTACCACTTGATAAAACCCTAATAAGACCACACCTGGAATACTGCAACCAATTTTGGTCACCATACTACAAAAAAGAAGTTGAGACTTTGGAAAAAGTTCAGAGAGGAGCAACTAAGATGATGAAAGGTCTGGAGACTAAAACATATGAAGAACAGCTGCAGGATTTGGATTTGGCTACTCTAAAGAAAAAAAGAATTAGGGGTGACATGATAGTATTCCAGAATTTTAGAGCCTGCCACAAGGAAGAGGAGGTCAAATTATTCTCCAAAGCTCCAGATGTTTGGACAAGAAACAATGGTTGGAAACTAATGAAAGAGAGAAGCAACCTGGAATTAAGGAGAAACTTCCTATCTTCCTAATTAACCAGTGGAACAGCTTGCCTGCAGAAATTGTGGGTACTCCATCACTGAATGTTCTTAAGAAGAGTCTATACAGTCACTTATCTAAAGGCCCTGTCACACTGCACCAACGGATGGAAAGAGGATGTAAAACGGAGAAAAACACTTGCCATCCATTGGTTAACGCGATGCTTCCGTTCTGTACTCACTGTCTCCGTTTTGCTTCCTCTCGATCCGTCCAGCATCCGTCTATTGCCATTTCATCCGCTCAGAGGGTTTTGAGCTGCTCAAAACTTTTGAGCGGAAAATGTATCCAATGCATCCGCTAGGCATACGGGGGACATCCGTTCTGCATCCGTTATGCATCCGCTATATCCGCTAGGCATCCGCTGCACATCCGTGCAACTCACATCCGCTTGGATGCAGGGAGGAAGCGGAACGGACGCGGAACGGATGCGTAGTGTTAGTAGCACAGACAGAGAAAGGATGAAAACGGATGCAGTTCACAAACAAACCATTTTAAACGGAAAAAAGGGGACCTTTTTTCACAGAGGGGACCTATCTCGGATATTAAGGATGCCTAGAGGATGCCTAGAGGATGCAAAAGGACACATAGGGGAAAACCTATACTGCCTATAAAAAGGGGGAGCAACTCATCTGGATCTCACTTTCAGACCAGCAGCCCTGCTGTGCAGACCTCTGCAGCCTTCATCTGACTTCCTCTTCCACAGCATCCAGTCATGTCCACCATGGATCGTAACAAACTCCTTTTGGTAGCCACCATCCTTCTGAAACAGTGCAAAGCCATCTACAGGCTCTGTGAACTCTACTACGGGAAGAAAAAGAGGCGGCCAAGAAGTGTCTGGGTCCGAAGAGGGATCGGTAGAAGAGCAGAGTACAGACTGTACAACAAGCTGATGTTGGAGCTGAGGAACAAAGACACTTGTGCATTCCAGAACTTCATGAGGATGCCTCCAGCCATGTTTGACGAAGTTGTACAGCAGCTGACACCCAGGTTGACCAAGGCAAACACCAACTTCCGGCCCAACCTGGACCCTGGGCTCAAGGTGGCACTGACTCTGCACCAACTGGCCTCAGGGACCACCTACAGGAGCATGCAGTATGGCTGGAGGGTGCCACACAACACCATCAGCATTGTGGTCAGAGAAGTGGTGCAGGCCATCATCGAAGAATACCTGGAGGAGCTCCTCCAGTGCCCCTCCACTGAAGAAGGCTGGAAGAAAGTTGCAGAGCAGTGGTATCAGAAGTGGAACTTCTTCTTGGAGCCATAGATGGCAAGCACATGGCCTGCAAAGCTCCAGCCAAGTCGGGGTCCACTTATTTCAACTACAAGGGCTTCTTCAGCATCATCCTCTTTGCCATGGTCGATGCTGACTACAAGTTCATGTACATCGATGCTTCAGGCAACGACTCATGTTCAGATGCCCAGGTATACAACGCCAGTGACCTCAAGGAGGGGCTGGAAGGCAACCTCATCATGGGCTTTCAAGATCCAGACCCCTGCCCAATGTCACGCAAGATGTGCCCTACTTCATCGTGGGGGATGACGCCTTCTCCCTCAAAACCTACCTCATGAAGCCCTACACTTCCAGACTCCTCACCTGTGAAGAGAGGATCTTCAACTGCAGGCTGTCAAGGGCAAGGCGGGTGGTGGAGAACACCTTTGGCATCCTGGCCAACAGGTTCTAGGTACTTCTCACCACCATGCAGCATCGCCCAGAGACCGTGAGGAGGATCGTGGAAGCTTGCTGCATCCTGCACAATCTCATGCGCACCCGCTACCCAGTCTTGCAGAACAGGCTCGTGGACCTCCAACAAGGCAATGGGGACATGGAGCCTGGGGAATGGAGGCAAGGGCGAAACCTGATAGACACTGAGGATGTGCAAGGCCCCAACAGAGCCTCACGTGAAGGGAAGAAGCAGCACAACCTCCTGAAACACTGGTGCAACTTCCCAGCTGGAGCAATGGAGTGGCAAGACAGGATGATAGATGATTAATGGATGCTTCCTTCAGCCTGTCTCATCACACGAATGAGATTGGGCCATGTATGTTGGGTGGGCCTACAATGAACAGGGCATTTAATAAAGAGTTCTGTTTATGCTCAAATGTGTGGATCAATGCTTACATTAGTATTGATAATGAAGGGCCATAGGTGTGGCAGCTGGGAGGGTGGACCATACAGTCCCACTATGCTTGCACTGGAGGTTTATCTATCCCACAGCTATTACCCATCCCAAAGGTATTCCTGCCCATCCCACAGCTATTACCCATCCCAAAGATATCCCTGCCCATCCCACTGCTATCCTTACCTATCCCAAAGGTAACCCCGACCATCCCACTGCTATCCTTACCCATCCCATAAGCATGCAAAGGCTTAAACCATTTCTAAAAGTTTCCACCAAGACTTTATTGACATAAATAAATGAAGCAAGTGTGTGAAGCAAAGATAAACTTTATTAATCACAAGCTGTAAAAGAAAAATGACCCAAGTCAAGTCTCCAAATAAAGACTACAGGTAGCCACCCAGTCTCTGGCATTCCTCTTGGTCACTCAGAAGTGTGCCCAGTCTCAGGGATGAAGGGTCCAGGTGCTGTGGAAGTGGCTGCTGCTGGAGTGCTGGTTTGAGGCACCATTGGGGTGCCTGGCCCTGAGAGGACAACAGGGGATGGTGTGTGGAGGAAGCTTTCAGAGAGCTGGCTCAGTCCTGTGATGTTGAGACCCCCTTCCACAATGACATGGGGTGGGCTGCCTGTGCTGCTGGAACTCCTGGTAGCCATAGCCTTGGTAGGTGAGGGCCTGTGGAAAGCTCTCGGACAGCTGTCTCAGCCCCGTGATATTGAGAGCTCCTTCCTCCATGCCATGTGGTGTCAGCCCCAGTACGGAGGACAGATGTACTGAGGCCGGGCTTGGCTGTGGGGTGGAGGAAGGAGAAGTGTAGTGGGGCTATCTGGTCTGCAGCTGGGTGAGGACCGGCGTTGGTGACATCGGTGGCGTGGGTGGCATCGCTGTCGTCGGTGGCATCATTGGCGTGGGTGGCATCGGTGGAACCGGTGGCAACGGTGTCGCCCGATAACTCTGTGCCTGGACTGGGAAGGGCTGCTGTCTGTGCTGCTGGACCTCCTGGTAGCCGTAGCCCTGGTAGGTGAGGGCCTGTGGGAAGCCTTGGAATGGGAGGGACATCACCTGGGGTGGAGGAGCAGACCTGGACTGGGTGGGTGTAGGTTCCTCTGGGTCTGGAGAGTTGTGAAGCAGCTCGGTGATCCGGTCCTTCACCACTTGGTACTGGGGTTCTGCCATGTCCGTGAGGGTATGGTTGACATAGGTGAGGAAGGGCTTACAGTTGGAGGATGAGGAGTCGATGTGGACCAGCTGAGAGAGGAGATCTATGCTGCTTCAGATGGTGTCCCTGATCTCCAGCAGGACAGTGTGGCTCTGACCCTCCTGTCTGGCTCTGCCTTTCTGTGGAGGTGGAGCTGTGGGTGGATGCGGGTAGGGCTGTGTTGAAAGTGCCGTCTCCTTTCTCCCACTGCACCTGGGAGTCCTCCGTGCGCTCCACCTTGGTTACAACACCTGTCCGTGGGTTCTCGGCTGTGGCACACTCCACGGAAACCTGCCTGGAGACAGGAACTGACTCTCGGCCGGAAGAGGACTGGCTCTCAGCAGGCTGCCGGAGAGAGAGGGTTGTGAGAGGGGCTGCTGCTGCTGCTCCTTGGTGGCAGATCTCACCCTCCAGGAAGCTGCACCTGGCCATGACATAGGTCTCTCTGTCTGTCAGCTTAACCGTGGCCTGGCCAGATTTCTTGAGGTGCAGCTTCCCGTACCAGGTGTGCATATGTTTCCACCAGCCGAGGAGCACCTCCGATGTGTAGCCCAGACTCTCCACCTTCTCTCTCCAAGCAGCTTGCTTCCTTTTGGTGTCCCTGTACAGCCGATGGCCCTTCCGCCAAAGATTGTCATTCTCTCTCAGCCACTCCAGCACCTTATCCTCGTGTTCCTCCTCAATGGAGTATTGCCTCCTCTCCCGTTCCCGCATATGCCTCTTCCTCCCTTTGCCAGGACCAGATGGGCCCTCACCAGAGGGGTTTCCAGTTTGTAGGGGCTGCTCCTCCACACCAGCAGCAGCAGCAGCAGCAGCAGCAGGATCAGCAGCAGCAGCAGCAGCAGCAGGATCATAATCAGCACCAGCAGCACCAGCAGCAGCACAAGCAGGATCATCATCATCATCAGCAGCAGCAGCAGCACAAGCAGGACCAGGAGCACGAGCAGGACCAGGAGCATGAGCAGGACCAGAAGGACGAGCAAGACCAGGAGCACGAGCAGTACGAGCAGTATGAGCAAGTCCAGGAGCACGAGCAGGACGAGCAGGACCAGTAGGATGAGGTGCAGCCTCAGCAGAGTAAGCACCAGCAGAAGCACCACCGCCAGAAGCATCATCATCAGCTCCTCCAGAAGCAGAAGCAGCAGAAGCCCCAGCCACTGAAGAGCGAGCCCATGCTACAGAAGCCCCAGCAGAAGCAGAGTGAGGGCCAGGGAGCGGGAGGGTGGTTCTGTCCCTCTTGCCAGGGCTGGCAGCAGATGGCTGAGGCTTCCTCTTTTTCACCATGTTTGTGGGGTTGCTGGCTGGCAGGGAGGCTGGCAGGAAGGCTGGCAGGCAGGCAGGCACCAAGGCTGGCAGGCAGCAAGGCTGGCAGGAAGGCATGCACCAAGGCTGGCAGGGAGGCATGTAGCAAGGCTGGCAGGGAGGCAGGCACCAAGGCTGGCAGCAAGGCAGGCAGCAAGGTTGGAAGGATGGCAGGCAGCAAGGCAGGCAGGCAAGGCACTCAATGTGTCTGGCAGCAGGTCTTTCCTCTGAATGGTGACCTGCTTCCGCGGGGCTGACGCAATAAATCCCCCCCGCATGCGCAATTAACGCCAGGCATCCGCTAGGCTTCCGCTGTGCATCCCCTAGGCTTCCGCTTTGCATCCGCTTCATCCGTTGTGCATCCGCTGTGCATCCGCTTCATCCGTTCCGCGTCCGCTCTGCATCCGCTGTATCCGTTCTGCGTCTGCTTTGCTGAGGTCCCCCAGAAGCCTAGCAGATGTGCCATCCCCTCCCATCCGCTTCCATCCTCTAGGCTTCCGCTCTGCATCCGTTTTCCATCCGCCCTGCCTCTTCCCCCCATCCGTTCCTTTCCATGTTATCCGCTCTGGTTATGCAAATTTTTGCCCCTTTTGAGAGCGGATAACAACAGATGGAACATTTTTCTCATCCACTGTGTCCTTTTTACAAACGTTTTGCATCCGTTGGGCAGTGTGACAGGGCCTTAAAATGGTATAGATTCTCCTGCTTAAACGGGGTTGGACTAGACTCCAAGGTCCCTTCCAACTCATTTTATTCTAAGATCTTAAGACACACAATCAAGCTGTTGATTAAAGATTTTGATGGAATCCACATTGCCTCTGTCAGGGATATTCTATAATTAGAATAGAGTGATGACCTGGCATAACAAAATAATACATTTTAATAATACATTTTCCACTATAAGTTAACAGCAATTATTTGACAAACTTACTTAGCATATTCAGGTAAAATCATTCCCATATAGCCAATACTGAAAAAATTCTCAAATCATCTGAGAAGCATATAAATTTAATAAATTACCACCATCATTATCATCAGGGGTGGGATTCAGCCGGTTTGGACAGAACAGCTTGTTATGATTTTGCACAGTTTGGAGAACCGGCTAATCATGCTACTGGCTGGCCCCACCCCCACCCCATTCAGTCACTCCTCATCTCACCTGCCTGCCATTGCTGCCTGCCTTCACCTGCCATCACTGCCTGCCTTTGCTCGCCATCACTGCCTGCCTTCGTATACCTGCCATTGCTGCCTGCCTTCACCCACCATCACTGATTGCCATTGCTGCCTGCCTTCTGCCATGACCCTGATCTTCCTGGGTGAATGAGCTGAGCCTGCAAGCAAGTCCTAGTTGAGTTCCAACTCCAAGGATGGCTGCCACCAGCGTCATCACCGCAAGCAAGCTCCAGTTGAGTCCCAACTCCTGGACTGGCCACCACCACTGCAAGCAAGACCCGGTTGAACCCTGACTCCTGGGCCAGCTGTCACCAGGCAAGCCCTAGTTGGGTCCCAGCCTATCTGCCTCTGCCACCAGTCAACTTGCCTGCCTTCGCCTAACTTTTGGGTAAGTTGCTCTTTTTTTTAATAAGCATTAAAAAGTCAATATTTACATGGTATACAGTTGGGTACAGTTAATTTTGTGCCCCCCAAATAATTGATCTTTTATACTTTTAGATTTCTAACTTCTGTTTCTGTTAGCCATTGATAAAACAAATCCCACATTAAGAAGTATTCAAAACCATCTCCTTAATTTTAAGTGTTTTAATCTGTTCATTTCTGCACATTCTAATATTTTTAATTACATTTTTATCTATAAGGATCTCTTTGTTTTTCCATTGTTGTGCAAACATAATTCTAGCCACTGTGTTAATCTGCATGTTGCTTTACCATTTTTTCTAACCATGACACTATTAACTCTTGAATAGCTACTTGAGTTGAATACAAGCTGAGACCAACACTGAACCTAATTCATATATTCCTGTTTTTTAAACTGAGGAATAATTTTCAGAAAAAGAATTCAATATTGCTCTGTGAATATACCTATGAATTTCATTCTTAATCTAATTTCTTATATGATTTTGTATTATATCTTTTTTGTACTATATATATACCTGCATAAGGCTGTAAAAAGCTTCAGTACATTTTTAAGATGAAAAGTCTAAAAGCTTAGGCAACTAAACATGACTTCCTCTGGCTTCTCTCTCTCTCTGCTATAGAGACATTAGGGACTGTTGGTCCAGGTAAGACTTGAGCTAATTTAAAGTAGTCTTGGCTAGGAAAGATTTCTGTGCCAATACTGGCACAAAATAACAAACTCCCTTAGTTTGTTAATTGTATTTCCATTTTAAGTGTTTATTTTTCAGTTAATTAATTGTAATTATCAAAATATCAGCCTTTTTATATACAGTGTAAAATCTTTTTTATAGACTGTCATTTTCAAATCCACTTTCAACTCAGTCTCAGTCTTGTCTGGTGAAACTTGTTCCATAACATCTTTTACACACTAACTAATTATACTACCAGACACTCTTAAAAGTAATTGAATGTTACTGATCTCCACTCCTTGCCCACTTTCTTTGCTTGCCAGCCTTCACTACTCAATTTTTAGTAAGTTGCTATGTCCTGGGACTGTGATACCCCTCTCCCACCCATGATCTGACAATGAGACCAATCAATCCATGGAACAAAAGTTGCCTTCAGAAGTTGTGGAAGCTTCATCACTGGAGGCTTTCAAGAAGAGACTGGACTGCCATTGGTTAGAAATCATGTAGGGTCTCCTGCTTGGGCAGGGCAAGGATTGGACCTACAAGGTCTGTTTCTTAATCTTGTTAAAATAAGAAAAGGGGAGGAATTAGCCCAGCAGTAGACCCAGAGTTGGAAGGGACCATGGAGATGTTAGTCCAACCTCCTGCTCAGGCAGGAAACCCTATACCATTTCAGACAATTTGTATTTTCATTACAAATTGGCCACAGCAATGGATGAAAACAGGCTTTACAATGTTGGGGGAAAATACATCCCTTCCATTACCTGTAGTCCTCAACTTACAACAACAAACAAATCCAAACTACAATATTGTTTTTGTTTTTTTGCAGTAGCCTAACAGGATGAAAAGGCAACAGAGTTTAGCCACTTTTTTCAGCAAGAAAACAAGATTGAAAACAGGATTGGAAGATCCAAAAGAGTCACAACCACAACCACTCCAACTTGGGGAAAACAGCACATCAACTACCGAAAGAATCAACAATTCGGACTTGAAAATATCTTCCTGACTGCTGGACATTGCAGCAGTATACTAACTTTAAGGAGAAATATGATGGACTAGAAGTTTTTAAAAAAATTAGGTTGCAAGTACTGCAAAAAAATTGAGATTATCAAAAAAAAGTGTTCACATAGCAAAGGTATGGAAACATTTCCAAATTGAGGCAGTAGAGAAAAGGGTGCAACAAGCGTCTCTTAGAAAAAAATGAAAGAGCATTTCTCATCTAAAACTCACAACTTTTGCACAGAGAAGTTAAAGCAATGTGAACAGGATGTAATAACTAAAGGACTGGACAAGATGACTGAAAAATATTTAGGTACTATTTGTAGAGTATTCAATATAGTTTAAGAACTAGCACAAAGATCTCTAAACCATTTTCTGACATAGAAATGCAAAATAAAAATGTAGTAGATCTGGGAATAGGATTGCATTCACATAAAACTGCAGTAAAAATAATTGATTGCATTGCAAAAGACATTAGAAAATATTTACTAAAATTATTGGAGGGGAAATCTGAAAATATGTCTAATTATTAACAAAGCCTCAATGATATCTTGCACACCAGTTCTTACACTTCACTTAAAAGTTGAGAATTCAGTTACCTCACTAACGACTTTTGTTGAGCTTTTGAAATTAGAAAAACAAGATGCAAAGACGATGTATCTTCAGTTATGGAAATTTTAAATAATGTTGCATTTTCGAAGAACTCCCCAGAAAAAAATTTAATAGGATTTTGCTCCGATGGTGCCAGTGTTATGCGTGGGAGAAAATCTAGAGTGACACTAGAATAGAAAAAGAGTCTCCAAACATCATAATATAGCACTGCTTAAACCATCGTCTCCAACTTGTTTTAAGACCCAGTCCAACTGGCCGACGGACGCAAAACGTATGCATAAAGGACACAGAGGATGAGCAAAATTTCGGGGGTGGCTCCATCCGTTGTCATCTGCTCCAAAAAGTGCCGAAAATTTACATAAACAGAACGGAAAAGAACGGATGTGGGTAGGATGTAGCGGGGATTTAAAAAGATGTTCATAGGAAGCCTAGCGGATGGAAGCGGATGACACCTCCGAAGGGGTTCCGGGGGAGAATAGCAAAGCGGATGCATAGCGGAAGGAGCGGATGCATAGTGGATGAAGCGGATGCATCACGGAAGCCTATAGGAAACAAAGGGGATG
>BLBF01000019.1:1879620-1904382 GCA_015471245.1 Laticauda colubrina | reverse complement strand
CTCCCTGTCATGAGACGCCCATCTGATGCGGGATAGCAGATACCGCAGTAGCCAATTTCAATTTCAAGACAAATTTGCCAATCTTGGTGTTCTCTGGCAAATGCCAAACGTCCTGCACAGTGTTGGGCTATCAGCACAACCCCCATCTGTGGACATCAGGACTTCATACCACCCTCATAGAGTCTGTTTCTGACCATTTGAGCAGCCACATGCACATTTGTGGCCTGCTAGAGGTAATTTTGCAGGACTCTGGCAGTGCTCCTCCTGTCCCTCCTTGCACAAAGGTGGACGTAGCAGTCCTGATACTGGGTTGTTGTCCTCCTACGGCCTCCTCCACATCTCCTGATGTACTGGCCTGTGTCCTGGTAGCACCTCCATGCTCTGGACACTACGCTGACAGACACAGCAAACCTTCTTCCACAGCTCACATTGATGTGTCATCCTGGATGAGCTGCACTACCTGAGCCACTTGTGTAGGTTGTAGATCTCATGGTACCAGTAGAGTGACAGCACCGCCAGCATTCAAAAGTGACCAAACCATCAGCCAGAAAGCATAGCAACTGAGAAGTTGTCTGTGGTCACCACCTGCAAAACCACTCCTTTATTGGGGACGTATTGCTAACTGCCTATGCTTTCCACCTGTTGTCTCTTCCATTTGCACAATAGCATGTGAAATTGATTGTCAGTCAGTGCTGCTACCTAAGCGGAAAGCTTGGTTTCACAGAAGTGTGATTGACTTAGAGTTACATTGTGTTGTTTAAGTGTTCCCTTTATTTTTTTGAGCAGTGTATATCCCCCTGGGTTTTTTCTATACTCAGCAAAATAGAATTCATCCATTTAGGGATGACAGACGAAGTAAATCAACTAAAGAGGCAGAATAAAAATATCAGAGGTGAGAGAGAAAATACGTGCCCATGATGTGAATAATTGTTTTAATTGCTTCTTCAGAGCTATATTTTTTAATCAGAGTCAGCCAGAATAATTCCTGTGACTCAGATAAAGATTGCACTTTGTGGCAGCAGGTTGTGGAGAAAGATGATTTGAAAATCATATCCACCTTGATATCCATCTTGATTTTGCTTGGAATGTGAGCTGTTACTGTTGTCTGTTTTTAGAAAGAGCATTTTTAATGTTTAAATAAAAAGTGAGAGCCAGTTTGGATTGTGGTTAAGGCATCAGTCTAGAAACCAAGAGACTGTAACTCTAATCCCACTTTAGACAGGAAAACCAGCTGGGTGATCCTGGCTCAGCTCAGTCCACCTCACAGTGTTGTGAGGAACAGAAAGAGGAAGGTGTGTCAGGTATATTTCCTGCCCTGAGTTATTTGTAAAAATAATAAAGGCAGGATACAAATAAAACAATGTTTATAGGAAATATGAGGTAAAATTATATTTCCTGTAATTGTCATTTTTGGTTGGTTTGATACATATATCATATGTATAAAAACCATCATGCAGGGAACATGGCTGGTGATATGATTTCATAAAGATGCTTGATCTAATTTTTCCTTAGTTTGACCAAAAAACAGATTTGACAAAAACCCTGTTTTAAATAGATATAAAGGACAAAAAGATTTAGAGGAAAAAGAAGGCCTTTTAAAAAATAAAATACTTAATTTAGTATTATTTATTTATTTTTATTTTATTTCCACCTTTATTATATTACAAGTTAACACAAAATGGTGAATATACAATGCTCCTTCCTCCTCCTATTTGTCCCACAATAACAGCCCTGTGAGATGCATTGGGCTGAGTGAGAATGGCTGACTTAAGCTCACCCAGTGGATTTTCACAACTGAAGCAGACATAAAACTATGGGGTGATTCTGCCATCAAATTTAAGTATTATGCTCATGAATGAAGTTGAAAACTCTGAGTAATCTTCAAATTGACATCTCTGATTTAAAAGGAAACCTGTCTATTTTTTTTATTTAGATTTATTGTATATTGAGTGGAATTTATCAGACTCAACAGCAGATATATTAGCTCTGCTTGCCTGTGCAGGTACAATCGGGATTTTTAAAGGAAGTGGGTTTTTTAAAAAAACTAAATTCACTTATTCTCATTTTTCCAACAACACCATGAGAAAAAATAGCAAAATTCTGCAGATTTTTAAAATATAGTTATTTACTAATAGGGTATAAATAAAAACAAAATCTTTCCAACAAGATTAGAATATTCACCAGTAAAGAGAAAAGATAGTGATTCTACGATTGCCCTCACTGTGTTATAAGATAAATCTCATCTTTTTATCCCTGTGATGTAGAAAACAGGAGACATGCCTGCCATCTATATTGTTTGGCTGATATTTTATAACTGTATGAGCTTTATGTTTTGAAAATATTTTTAACTGTAAAATATTTGTTGGCTAAATTAAGATGAATTTATATGTGGGAGGTAAAAATGGTAAGTCTTTAAAAAAAATTAGAAAACATCTTCAATTCATTTTATCCATGATGAATATGAAAATAGTCCAACTATGGAAGAAGCCTTGCCATCCTAGGGGAAAAATCCTTGATTTTAAATTGCACTGCTTAGATTTATCTGTTTGCATTTCAGCATTGTATAGTGCCAGAAGGACTGAAGTAGTGTTTAGTTTCATAAATCTCAGCCAATGGCCATACAGACTATGAAATATAGGATTGGTAGTCCAATACATCTGCAGGATATCAAGTAAGAAAAGCTGGATAATGGGAGGAATTCTTAATCCTTTCATTAAACAATGCATATATATTTTTCCCTAAACTGTACATTCTCTTATCACAATCTTAATAGTGGAACAAAAGAGAAGACAGAGGAACAATGCTGGAGCAATGGCTTCCTGTTCTGCCACCTAAAGTGGTCCCTAGGTCTTGTGTGAGCAGCAGGATATATACATTAAACCTACCTCATCTGGTAGATGAAAAAGGCCATTTAATGAGATTTTTATCCTACTATACATACTTCAAAAAGGATGATTCATGTCACCATCATTTTTGTATAACTTTATATTTGCATATTAATATTTAGAGTTAAAACTCTGAAGTGTTTCTCAGATGATCTATCATTTTCAGTGATGTGCAGTGATGTATTAAGGCACATTAATACAATGTCCCAGTTCACATTTCATTTTAATGGACATATAGAAGAAATTCTATGGAGCAATCATTTGATTATTTTTAGTAAAAGCCTTTAATAAATGCCTGTCAATATCTTTCATACTAAGTGATTAGCTTAAGTCTAAAAGAATAGTGATTCCATTCTCAGTATACCAGTTATGTTAGAGAAAACTAAAAATCTTCAAAAGTTTGATTTTAATGAAAAGTAACTATCAAAATGCCTACTAAAAGATGTTGCTGATTAATCATGTCTCTTCCTTGTCTTGTATCTCTTCTTCACAGACTAATATTACTAGCAGAAATATAACACTGGGTATAATTTCTTCAACTTTCTGACGTTATTGTTCAGTAACATGTTTTAAGCCCATGTCACACTGCACCAACGGATGCAAAGAGGATGTAAAACGGAGGGAAACACTTGCCATCCGTTGGTTAACGCGATGCATCCGTTCTATACTCACTGCGTGTGTGATTCATACGTTCTATCCGTCCAGCATTCATCTACTGAGATTTCATCCACTCAAAAAGTTTTGAGCTGCACAAAACTTTCTAAGCGGATGAACTTTCTGCCACGTCCGTTCTACATCCGTGACACATACGGGAAACAAACGTTCTATGTCCATCATCATCCGTTAAATGTCCGCTGTATCCGCTCGGCATATGCTGTGCGTCTGCACAACTCGCATCTGCTCCAGTGGAAAACGGAAAGAGGGAGGAAGCAAAACGGACACGGAACGTCCACTCAGCGTTAGTAGCATGGACGTAGAAAGGATGAAAGTGGATGCACCTCAGACATAAAGCATATGGGATGTATATGGGATGTATATGGGATGTATCTCGGATATTTAGGATGTCAGCAGGATGTCTAGAGGATGCAGAAGGACACCTAGCGGAAAACCGATATTTCCTATAAAAAGGGGGAGGAAATCACCTGGATCTCACTTTCAGTCCAGCAGCCCTGGTGTGCAGACCTCTTCAGCCTTGCTCTTGCTCCTCAACATCATCCATTGATCTCCACCATGGATCATCGCACACTCCTTTTGGTAGCCGCCATCATTCAACACCAGAACCAAGCCCTCTTCAGACTGTTTCACCTTTTCTATGCAAGGAGAAGGAGGAGACGTCCAAGAGCTGTCTGGGTCTGAAGATGGATTGGGAGAAGAGTGGAGTTTGGACTCTATGACAAGCTGATGGTGGAGCTGAGGAATGAAGACCCTTCATGAGGATGCCACCAGCCATGTTTGACGAAGTTGTGGAGCGTCTGAGACCCAAGTTGACCAAGCCGAGCACCAATTTCTGTCCCAGCCTGGACCCTGGGCTGAAGGTGGCACTGACTCTGCGCCACCTGGCCTCTGGAACCATGTACAGGAACATGCAGTATGCCTGAAGGGTGCCACACAACACCATCAGCATTGTGGTCAGAGAAGTGGTGCAGGCCATCATCGAAGAATATGTGGAGGAGCTCCTCCAGTGTCCCACCACTGAAGAAGGCTGGAAGAAAGTTGCAGAAGATTGGTATCAGAGGTGGAAGTTCCCCCACACTATTGGAGCCATAGATGGAAAGCACGTGGCCTGCAAAGCTCCAGCCAACTCAGGGTCCACTTATCACAACTACAAGAGCTTCTTCAGCATCATCCTCTTCACCATGGTCAATGCTGACTACAAGTTCATGTACATCGATGCTTCAGGCAACGGGTCAGCTTCAGATGCCCAGGTATACAATGCCTGTCACCTCAAGGAGGGGCTGGAACACAACCTCATCGTGGGCTTCCCAGATCCAGACCCCCTGCCCAACGACACACAAGATGTGCCCTACTTCATCGTGGGGGATGATGCCTTCTCCCTCAGAGCCTACCTCATGAAGCCCTACACTTCCAGATGCCTCACCCGTGAAGAGAGGATCTTCAACTACAGGCTGTGCAGGAAAGACGGGTGATGGAGAACGCCTTTGGCATCCTGGCCAACAGGTTCCAGGTACTTCTCACCACCATGCAGCATCGCCCAGAGACTGTGAGGAACATCATGGAAGGTTGCTCCATCCTGCACAATCTCATGCGCACCTGCTACCCAGTGTTGCAGAACAGGCTTGTTGACCGTCAACAAGGAAATGGAGACATGGAGCCTGGTGAATGGAGGCAAGGACAAAACCTGATAGACACTGTGGATGTGCAAGGCCCCAACAGAGCTTCACATGAAGGGAAGAAGCAGTGCAACCTCCTGAAACACTGATGCAACTCCCCAGCTGGAGCAGTGGAGTGGCAAGACAGGATGATAGATGCTTAATGGATGCTTACTTCAGCCTGTCTCATAACACTGATGAGATTGTGCCACATATGTTGAGTGGCCCTACAATGAACAGGGCATTTAATAAAGAGTTGTGTTTATGTTGAAATGTGTTGATCAATGAATAAATTGTTATTGATAAAAAAGGGCCACACGTGTGGCAGCTGTTAGGGTGGACCATACAGTCCCACTATGCTTGTACTGGAAGTTTATCCATCCCACAGCTATCCTTGCCCATCCCACAGCTATTATCCATCCCACAGCTATTATCCATCCCACAGCTATCCTTGCCCATCCCACAAGCATGCAAAGGCTTAACCATTTTCTAAAAGTTTCCACCAAGACTTTATTAAGTAAAAGAAATGAACCAAGTGTGTGAAGCAAAGATAACTTTTATTAATAACAAACTGCAAAAGCAAAATGACCCAAGTAAAATTTTTCAAGCAAAGATAAAGTTGACAGATAACAACTCAGTTTCTGGCACTGTTCTCAGTCACTCTGAGGCATGCCCATGGTCTCAGGTGTAAAGGGTCCAGGGACTGTGGAGGTGGCAGTGGCTGGAGTGCTGGTCTGAGGTGCCATTGGGGTGCCTGGCCCCGAGAGGACAACAGGAGATGGTGTGTGCAGGAAGCTCTCAGAGAGCTGGTTCAGGCCCGTGAGGTTGCGAGGCCCTTCATCCAGGACCTGGGATGTCAGGCACAGGACCGATGACAGATGGTCTGTTGAGGGGCTTGGCTGTGGGGTGGAGGAAGGAGGAGTGTAGTGGGGCTGTCTGGTTTGCAGCTGGGCGAGGTGAGGCGTCGGTGGCATCTGTGGCATCGGTGGTATATGTGGTATCGGAGGCATCTGTGGCATCATGGCATTTGGGGCATCGGTGGCATCGGTGGCATTGGTGGCATCTGTGGCAGGTGATGAACCTGGGCCTGGACTGGGAAGGGCTGCCTCTGTTGAGGGAAGTCCTGGTAGCTGTAGCCTTGGTAGGAGAGGGGCTGTTGAAAGCCTTGGAAGGACTGTGACATCGCCTGGGGTTGAGGAACAGACCTGGAGTGGGTGGGAGCAGGTTCAGCTGGGCCTGGTGGGTGGTGCAGAAGCGCAATGATCCTCTCCTTCATCACCTGGTACTGGGGTTCGGGCATGTCCATGAGGGTCTGGGTCACGTAGGTGAGGAAGGGCTTGCGGTTTGAGGATGGAATCTTGAAGTGTACCAGCTGAGAGAGGAGATCTGTGCTGTTCTTGATTGTGTCCCTGATCTCCAGCAGGACAGTGTGGCTCTGTCCCTCCGGTCTGCCTCTCTGCCTGCTTTCTGTGGAGGTGGAGCTGGGTGTGGGTGTGGGTTGGTCTCTGGTGGCTGCGGCGTCCTCTTGTTCCATCTGCATCAGGGGATCCTCCATGTCCTCCGGCACGGGGTGTGCAGCTGTCGGGGGGCTCACTGTCGTGGGGTGCTCCGCAGACACCTGCCTGGACACACTGGCTGTTTCAAGGCTGGAAGAGGAGTGCCTCTCTTGGGCTGTCTGAGGGAGAGGGTTGACAGAGGGGCTGCTCCTCGGTGGCGGATCTCACCCTGCAGGAAGCTGCACTTGGCCACGATGTAGGTCTCCCGCTCCATGAGCTTGAAAGCGGCCTGCCTGGATCTCTTCAGGTGCAGCTTGCCATAGCAGGTGTGCATATGTTTCCACCACCCCAGGAGGACATCAGAAGTGTAGCCCAGGCTCTCCGCCTTCTCTCTCCAAGCCGCCTGCTTCCGCTTGGTGTCTAGATAGAGCCTGTGTCCCTTCCTCCAGAGGTACTCGTTCTCCCTCAGCCATTCGAGCACCTCCTCCTCATGTTCCTCTGCAATGGAGTACTGTCTCTTCTCCCCCTTTTCACACGATTGCCTCTTCCTCCCTCTGGCAGGGCCTTCTGGGCCCTCATCAGCAGGGTTTGAGGGCCTTGGGGCTTGTCCACCACACCAGCAGCAGTACCAGCAGCAGTACCAGCAGCACCAGCAGCACCAGCAGCACCAGCAACAGAAGCAGCACCAGCAGCACCAGCAGCACCAGAGTCAGCGCCAGGGAGTGGGATGGTGGTTTTCTCCTTCTTTCCAGGGCTGGCAGGATTAGGCACAGGCTTCCTCTTCTTCCCCATGGTCTCTGCTGAAAATGTCTCTGGCAGCAGGTCTTTCCTCTGAATGCTGGCCGCGTGCGAGCTGCTTCCTTTTATATCCGCGCGGCTGATGCAATGCATCCTCCCTGCATGTGCAGTGAACGCTAGGCATCCGCTAGGCATCCGCTAGGCATCCGCTAGGCATCCGCTAGGCATCCATGACGCATCCGCGTCATCTGCTACGCATCCACCCCTTCCGCTACGCGTCCACTTTACTGTTCTCTCCCGGAAGCCCTGCGGATGTGCCATCCGCTTCCATCCGCTTCCATCTGCTAGGCTTCCGTTGAGCATCCACTTAACATCCTCGCTACGTCCTCTCCCCGTCCGTTCCTTTCCATTCTTTTCCGTCCTGTTTATGCAAATTTTTGCCCCTTTTGAGAGCAGATAACAACGGATGGAAAATTTGCTCGTCCGCTGTGTCCTTTTTACATACGTTTTGCATCCATCGGCCGATGTGACCTAGCCTTTAAGTTAAGGAGGGTTTGCAATTGTAGCAATTAAGAAAGTAGCCTTGTTATATTGGTAAAATAAGAAAATATTTACCATAAAGACATTGGGAAAAAAAACACCCCACAACTACTTCATAATGCAGTGGTGTTCAGTTTTGAGTTTCAAAACTGGTACAAGTTTCTTCTGAGATATCAGTACTTCTGAACTATTTATTCATTCCAACTGAACTGCTGTATTGGTGATGCAATCCTTTATATACCTATTTAAAAATATATGTTCTACTTAATGCATTACTTCCTCTCAAGGAAGGAGAAAATAACTGCATTTTATTTACTTTTCATTGTTAAGAAGAAAAAGACTGTCTAACTAAATGCAGAAAAAAATAGTGTAAATCTCATTTTTAATCATGAAATCATAAAAATAGCTGGTTCTATTTAACTCTGTATAAAAAAAGACAATTTTATTACTGGATTCAGAACAGGTTTTTAAATGGTTCCAAAGAAATTCTTTGGACCTTTCATGAGCATGCTTGCAGCTTCTCTATTCTTTATTCAAGCAGACCATTTTTTCAGTTTTTCTGTGCAAATCCTAAACAACTTGGGATAAGAATGTATAGCATTGTTTTTGACTCATAATTTCTTTTTAATGGATTGCACTGGGTTGAAAAAAAAAAACAGGATGTGGCTGACTTTATTCATTAAAATTAATAGGCTGACTCTTAAGGCAGACTTACTTTAAAAGCTTTTCAAGGCAGACTGCTTTAATAATTAACAGATAATACTGTTCTATGAGGTTTGAAAAGCTCTTTTTAAATTATTTTTGAACTGTACTGAAATATTTTTCAAATTGACATTGAAAATATTCTTCCTGAAAGATATTTTGTTCCTCCTTTTGTTTATGTGAAGTGAAAATCAAATAATCCTAATTTAGCAATGCATCAATAGCTGAACTAACTGCAAGATTCTTTTCATTTTGTTATTGGGACATTGTTCTTGCTAGATGAGAAGAATTCCGCTCTCATCTAGCAAACTATGTATCAATTTCAATATCTACTTTTTATGTTGTAAGAATCCCACTATATATGCTTCAAGTCTATGTTAATGCCCCTGTCACACTGCACCAACGGATGCAAAGAGGAAGTAAAACGGACAAAAAAGCTTGCCATCCATTCTAAAATGCGATGTACTCACTGCCTCTGTTTGGCTTCCTCTCGATCCGTCTGGCATCCATTTATGGACGTTTCATCCGCTCCAAAAGTTTTAGGCTGCTTAAAACTTTTGCGCGGAAAATGTATCCAGTTCGTCCATTCTGCATTCACTACGCATCCGCTACGCATCCGTTATGCATCCGCTACGCATCCGCTATACATCTGCTATATCCGCTAGGCATCCGTTCCGCATAAGCGCAACGCGCATCTGCCCGGACGCAGGGAAGAAGCGGAACGGACGCGGAACGGATGCAGAACGGATGCTGAATGGATGCCTAGAGGAAACAAAGCATTTAAAGCAGAAAAAACGTTCGCAGAGGGGATCTATCTCGGATATTAAGGATGTCTACAGGATGCCTAGAGGATGCCTAGCGGAAAACCTACACTGCCTATAAAAAGGGGGAGCAACTCGCCTGCTTCGCATTTTCAGCCCAGCAGCCCAGCGGTGCAGACCTCTGCAGCCTTCATCTGATTCTTCCTCTTCCACAGCATCCAGTCATGTCCACTGTGGAATTGCGAAAAAATCCTTTCGGCAGCCAGCATCCTTCTGCAACATTGCGAAACCATCTACTGTCTCTGTGAACAGTACTACGGGAAGAAAAGGAGGCACCCAAAAAAAGTCTGGCTCCGAAGATGGTTCGCCAGAAGAGCGCAGTACGTACTTTACAACAAGCTGATGGTGGAGCTCAGGAGCGAAGACTCTCGGGCGTTCCAGAACTTCATAAGGATGCCTCCAGCCATGTTTGACGAAGTTGTGCAGCGCCTGACACCCAGGTTGACCAAGACAAACACCAACTTCCCGCCCAGCCTGGAACCTGGGATCAAGGTGGCACTCACTCTGTGCCACCTGGCCTCAGGGACCACCTACAGGAGCATGCAGTATGGCTGGAGGGTGCCACCCAGCACCATCAGCTTTGTGGTCAGAGAAGTGGTGCAGGCCATCATCGAAGAATACAAGGAGGAGCTCCTCCAGTGCCCCTCCACTGAAGAAGGATGGAAGAAAGTTGCAGAGCAGTGGTATCAGAAGTGGAACTTCCCCCACACCATTGGAGCCATCGATGGCAAGCACGTGGCCTGCAAAGCTCCAGCCAACTTAGGGTCCACTTATCACAACTACAAGGGCTTCTTCAGCATCATCCTCTTTGCCATGGTCGATGCTGACTACAAGTTCATGCACATCGATGTTTCAGGCAACAGCTCATCTTCAGATGCCCAGGTATACAACGCCAGTCACCTCAAGGAGGGGCTGGAAAGCAACCTCATGGTGGGCTTCCCAGATCCAGACCCGCTGCCCAACGACACGCAAGATGTGCCCTACTTCATCGTGGGGGATGACGCCTTCTTCCTCACAACCTACCTCATGAAGCCCTACACCTCCAGATGCCTCACCCGTGAAGAGAGGATCTTCAACTTCAGGCTGTCCAGGACAAGGCGGGTGGTGGAGAATGCCTTTGGCATCCTGGCCAACAGGTTCCAGGTACTTCTCACCACCATGCAGCATTGCCCAGAGACCGTGAGGAGGATCATGGAAGCTTGCTGCATCCTGCACAATCTCATGCGCACCCGCTACCCAGTCTTGCAGAACAGGCTCATGGACCTCCAGCAAAGCAATGGGGACATGGAGCCTGGGGAATGGAGGCAAGGGCAAAACCTGATCAACACTGAGGATGTGCAAGGGCCCAACAGAGCCTCACGTGAGGCGAAGAAGCAGCGCAACCTCCTGAAACACTGGTGCAACTCCCCAGCTGGAGCGGTGGAGTGGCAAGACAGGATGATAGATGCTTAATGGATGCTTCCTTTAGACTGTCTCATCACACGGATGAGATTGGGCCATGTATGTTTGGTTGGCCTACAATGAACAGGGCGTTTAATAAAGAGTTGTGTTTATGTTGACATGTGTGGATAATTATTACATTATTATTGATAATGAAGGGCCATAGGTGTGGCACCAGGGAGGGTGGACCCACTATGCTTGCACTGGAGGTTTATCTATCCCACAGCTATTACCTATCCCAAAGGTATCCCTGCTCATTCCACAGGTATCCCTTCCCATCCCACAGCTATCTTAACCCATCCCACAGGTATCCCTTCCCATCCCACAGGTATCCCTTCCCATCCCACAGGTATCCCTTCCCATCCCACAGCTATCTTAACCCATTCCACAGCTATCTTAACCCATCCCACAAGGTATCCCTTCCCATCCCACAGGTATCCCTTCCCATCCCACAGCTATCTTAACCCATCCCACAAACATGCAAAGGCTAAACCATTTCTAAAAGTTTCCACCAAGACTTTATTGAAAAAAATTAATGAAGCAAGTGTGTGAAACAAAGATAAACTTTATTGAACAACAAACTGTAAAATAAACATGACCCAATTCAAGTGTCCAAATAAAGTCCACAAATATCCAGGCAGCCAGTCTCTGGCACTCCTCTTGGTCACTCGGAGGTGTGTGCCCAATCTAAGATTTTAGGGAGCAGGTGCTGTGGAGGTAGGTGCTGCTGCAGTGCTGGTCTGAGGTGTTATTGGAGTGCCAAGCCCTGAGAGGACAACAGGGGACAGTGTGTTGAGGAAGGTGTCGGACAGCTGGCTCAGCCCCGCGATGCTGAGAGGTCCTTCCTCCATGCCATGGGGTGTCAGCCCCAGTACTGAGGACAGATGTACTGAGGCCGGGCTTGGCTGTGGGATGGAGGAAGGAGTAGTGTAGTGGGGCTGCCTGCTCTGCAGCGGGGTGAGGACTGTCGAGGTTGGCATCGGTGGCATCATTGGAACCGGTGGCAGCGGTGTTGCCCGATGACTCTGTGCCTGCATCTGTAAGGGCTGCTGTCTGTGCTGCTGGACCTCGGGCTAGCTGTAGCCCTGGTAGGTGAGGGGGTGTGGGAAGCCTTGATATGGGAGGGACATCACCTGGGGTGGAGGAGCAGACCTGGACTGGGTGGGAGCAGGTGCCTCTGGGTCTGGAGGGTTGTTAAGCAGCGTGGTGATCCTCTCCTTCACCACCTGGTACTGGGGATCCGGCATCTCCTTGAGGGTCTGGTTCACATAATTGAAGAAGGGCTTGCGGTTGGAGGAGGAGGATTCGATGGGGACCAGCTGAGAGACGAGACCTATGCTGGTGTGGATGGTGTCCCTGATCTCCACCAGGACCTTGTGGCTCTGCCCCTCCTGCGGTCCGGCTCTCTGCCTTACTGTGGTGGTGGAGGTGTGGGTGGATGCGGCTTCGGCAGTGGTGGACTCGATGTCTCCTTTCTCCCACCGCACCAGGGAGTCCTCCCCGCTCTCCACCATGCTTTCAATACCTGCCCGGGGGTTCTCCGCCGTGGCATGCACCACAAAAACCTGCATGGAGACAGGGACTGACTCTCGGCCGCCAGAGAACTGGCTCCCAGCAGGCTGCCGGAGAGAGAGGGTAGACAGAGGGGCTCCTGGTGCTCCTCGGTGGCAGACCTCACCCTCCAGGAAGCTGCACTTGGTCATGACGTACTTCTCTCTGTCCGTCAGCTTAACCCTGGCCTGGCCAGATTTTTTGCGGTGCAGCTTCCCGTACCAGGTGTGCATGTGCTTCCACCAGCCGAGGAGCACATCCGATGTGTAGCCCAGACTCTCCGCCCTCTCTCTCCAAGCAGCCTGCTTCCGCTTGGTGTCCCTGTACAGCCGGTGTCCCTTCCGCCACAGATAGTCGTTCTCTCTCAGCCACTCCAGCACCTCATCCTCATGTTCCTCCTCAATGAAGTATTGCCTCCTCTCCCTATCACGCGTCTGCCTCTTCCTCCCTCTGGCAGGGCCATATGGGCCCTCATCAGAGGGACTTTGAGGTTGTATGGGCTGCTCCTCCACACCAACAGCAGCAGCAGCAGCATCCTCACCAGTAGGATCATAATCAGCAGCAGCAGCAGCAGCAGCATAATCACCAGCAGGATCATAAGCAGCAGCAGGATCAGCAGCAGGATCATCAGCAGGATCATCAGCAGGATCATCAGCAGCAAGACCAGGATGAGCAGCAGCAGAGTAAGCACCAGCAGCAGGGTCAGCAAGACCAGGAGCACGAGCAGAACGAGCAAGACCAGCAGGACCAGGAGCAGCTTCAGCAGAGTACGCAGCAGAAGCACCACTGCCAGGTGCAGCTACAGCAGAAGCTCCAGCAACAGAAGAGCGAGCCCAAGCAGCAGAAGCCCCAGCAGAAGCAGAGTCAGGGACATGGGGCGGAAGGGTGGCCCTGTCCCTCTTGCCAGGGATGGCGGCAGGTTGCTGAGACTTTTGCTTCTTCCCCATGGTTGTGGGGTTGCTGGCTGGCAGGAAGGCTTGCAGGAAGGCTGGCAGGCACCAAGGCTGGCAGGAAGCCTGGCACCAAGGCTGGCAGGAAGCCTGGCAGGAAGCCTGGCAGGAAGCCTGGAAGGAAGCCTGGCAGGAAGGCAGGCACCAAGGCTGGCAGACAGACTGGCTGGCAGGGAGGATGGAAGGCAGGCTGGCAGCAATGCTGGCAGGGAGGCTGGAAGGCAGGCTGCCAGCAAGGCTGGAAGGGAGGCTGGAAGGCAGGCTGCCAGCAAGGCTGAAAGGGAGGCTGGAAGGCAAGCTGGCAGTAAGGCTGGCAGGGAGGCTGCCCAGGAGGCTGGGAGGCAGGCTGGGAGGCAGGCTTGGAGGCAGGCTGGCAGCAAGGCTTGCAGGCAGACATGCAGGCAAGGAACCCGAAGTGTCCAGCAGCAGGTCTTTCCTCGGAATGGTGACCTGCTTCCGAGCTGCTTCCCTTTATATCCAGGGGGCTTGCGCAATGCATCCCCCCCGCATGCGCAATTAACGCCAGGCATCCACTAGGCTTCCGCTGTGCATCCGCTGTGCTTCCACTGTGCATCCGCTTCTTCCGCTGTGCATCCGTTCTGCATCCGCTTTTTCCGTTCCGCGGCCGCTTCGCTGAGGCCCCCCGGAAGCCCTGCGGACGCGCCATCTGCTGTGATTCCATTCCGCATCCGCTTTGCATCTGCCCTGCGTCCTCCCCGCGTCCTCCCTGCGTCCGTGTTGTCTGCTCCAATTATGCAAATTTTCACCCCTTTTGAGCGCGGATACAACGGATGTAACATTTTTCTCTTCCGTTGTGTCCATTTTGCATCCGTTGGCCAGTGTGACACGGCCTTTAGTCTGTATGTGCTTCAACTCTATTTTTACTAAAGTATTTTATTTCATAATTAGCCATATATTGTTGCAGCATGATAATGATTACATGTTTAGCAAATAGACAATTCTTGGTAAAATGTGTGCTCTATATACAATATCCCAGTTCCAAATATTGTCAAATTGAGAGATAACTAGTAGACTCCAGAAATGTATTGCCAGTCAGTGCAGACAATATTGAATTAATTGAGCAAATAGACTAATCAGAGTACTTTGTATATTCCTTATTTGTCTGCCCCAAGTCCACCCATAATGATTTTTAACACTACACTTTGGTATTACCACTGATCTGATTACATAGTTTGGCAGACGCTCAACTCTGAAGAGAAGACTTGCTTTTGTCCAACAGTGAAAAAGAAGTTTTTACAAAAATCAAACCTATTTGCTGGGCTGGAGGGGATTGGTCAACCAAAGCTGACCTAAAATTACTTATTACTTGCAATATAAAAACTGTTATTATCAGCATTTGTCTGCAGCTGAAGTAGATTGGTGAACTTTGGTCTAATGAGATTTATTCAGAATAAATTAGACTTCATTTCCAAGATGCTTTATAATCTGTCTTGAGTTGAAGTAGAAAAAAAATATTCTGGCAGTTCCCAATTCGATATAAAAATAAATTTTAATCTTTTTACTTCATGATGGAATGGTACCATCAAAGCATTAGGAAAGAATCCTGTAAGTCGCCTAAGTGGGCTGACTATTAGCTCCACCCATCTATGTTTTCTAGGTCTTTCTCAAACTGCCATTCCAAGGCCTTGTGTCATTGCTTTTCACCTTTTCCTCTATTTTGGAGGTCTTCTTAGTTGTGACGGCCTTGGCTTTAATTTTGCTGCATTTCAGGTTGTGGAGTGAGGCCTGGCATGCCCCTTCCTGTTCCTAGAAGGCTGTGATCCACTCGGAGATGCATGGTCTGTGCAGCTGAAAAGGGCCCGCATGTCGTCCATTTTAACTGTCATGCTGATAGGAGTAAGGCATATTATCCTGGCATTTCATGCTCTTTGCTGCCGCAACTTTATTATTCTGGCACTTCACGCTCTTTGCTGCCATGACTGGCTCCATGCACTGGTACTAGGGGGAAATTAGTGCTGGGTGCATCCAGCTGAAATGCCATTAGTAAGGGATTTTAAAAGCCATCAGCATGAACCTAGGCTCTTTCAGCAGGATCATTCACAGTTCTGATGTTTGACCGCAATTGCACTGTCCTCAACACCTGGAGTTAGGCCCTGACACTGGAATTAACATGAGATTGTACTGATGCCCAGATCTCCAATAGACATCTGGCTCCACTGGACCCCCAGGAGCACACCTCTTTGGAAGGTGCCTCCAATCCTTGTAAAAATAGCTGTAAAATGTTATGCTCTGTGATACAAGCTCAGACATGTTTAGCCCTGATGAGGCACTGAGTCAAAAGTTGGGTAACCACAGCAACAGAAGCGGGTCTAAATAGCTTGGAAGACTCAGTCCGATGATGGAGGTAGACTCTCCGTTTCCCCCATCAGAGGCCATCTGGCCAGTTTTGCCTCTTGATGGGAAGAGATAACCTTGGATGCCTGAGTTCTTCAGACTGTGAAGTCAGGCCTTTATCTTGAGTTCTTCTCCTCTCCTCTGAGGTTCTTTATTCATTGTCCTGTCTCATGGGACAGAGCCAGGAGGGTCCTCATGGAGACTGCAATTCAACACTTAATGGATATCCAAGCTATGCAGACAGTACCAGAGCATCAATGAGGGCTGGGGTTCTATTCTCATCTCTTTGTGATTCCAAAGACCTGGGGGTGGGGATGGAGAGTGATTCTGGACCTCAAGAGGCTGAACAATTACACTATGTACAGGTGCTTCAAAATGAAGTTGCTCCAGACCATTCTGGAGAGCGTTCGAGAGGGCAACTTCCTCATGTTGATAGACCTGAGGCATACTTCCACTTTCCCATCTGGCACCTTCATTGCCAGTTCCTTCATTTTTATTATGACATATGGCATTATCAGTATCGGGCCATGCCATTTGGACTGTCATTGGCCCCCAGAGTATTTTCAAAGCTGTTGGTAGCTCTGGTGGCATATTTACGCACCCTCCCAGTGAGGGCCCAGTGTTACCTGGACAATATTTTAATACAATTGTCCTTGGATTTCGCTGCCAGGAGAGACCTTCAGATTATTATGCAGGTTCTGCAGGAGCATTTAAAATTTGCAACATTTTAAATTAATTTTAAAATTAATACATTTTAAATGTTCTGTCTGTCTTCTGTACCATTTACATCCACATCAGCACTGAGAAATGAATATTACATTGATATACTTCAAGATTCTGAGGAGGTAAGAGACATAATTTAAAAATATATTATTCCTTAATTTTTTTATACCCAAAAACAGAATTAGACATAAAGATCTCAAGTGTACAAATGCACAAAATCTGGGGAACAAATAGGGTGAATTTGAACTATTGATACAGGAAGGTAGATATGATAGAGTTGGAATAACAGAAACTTGGTGGGATGTAACCCATAACTGAAACATATTGACACAAATTCTTCAAAAAACCAGACCCCATACAAGAGGAGATGGAGTTGCACTGTATGTAAAGGACCACTACTGCTACAGAAATGCATGAAACCAAAGACGAAAGCCACCTAGAATGCATATGGGTTAATATAAAAGAAAAAAAGAATGACATGGCCATAGGCTATAGTATAGGCCACCCAATCAGGCAGAAAAAATAGATGCCATTTTGGCTAATCAATGAACAAATATATGTAGGAAACATACTACAGTGGGTAATGGTGGACTTCCATTACCCTGATACCAATTGGAAAGCTAATTCTGTACCAAGAGAGAAATCAAATAGGTTTCTAATCAAGCCAGTTGACAACTCATTGTCCAAAAGATAGAGGAGGAAACGAGAGGGACAGCCCTACCGGACTTAATTCTTACAAACAGAGAAGAAATGATAGAGGGGGTTGAAACTGCAGGAACCTTGGATGAGAGTGACCCTATCATACTAGAATTCAACATAACATAAACACAAGCAATAGAACATGACGATACCAGAGTCTTAGATTTTAAAAGAGCTGATTTTAATAAACTCAGAGAGAACTTGCAAAAGATTCCTTGGATGAAAATCCTAAAAAGAAAAGCAATTCAAGAATCTTGGAAAACTCTGAAAAGTACGATCATAAAAGTCCAGACAATATTACTGAGAAAGAAAAACAAGAAATCCTAGAAGAAACCAGCATAGCTGCACAAATTGAAAGAAAAGTATAAAAAATGGAAAGAGAGCCACACAACTAAGGCAGAATATCAGCAGATAGCCAGAATCTGCAAAAACGAAGTCAGGAATGCAAAGGCAAGAATGAACAAAGACTTTCAACAAAAGTCAAAGATAATAAAAAACAGTTTCTTCCAACATATAAACAACAAATAAGAAAAAAAAAATCAAGGAAACAATTGATCAACTAAAGAGAGAAGACAGGAAGGAAGTAATAGGCAACAGAGAGAAAGCAGAACTGCTTAATTCATTCTTTGCATCGGTCTTTATGCAAAAAGAAACTATAGTCCAATCTACCAAAAACATAATTGTAAACAGGAGTGGTATTCAACAGGTTCTGACCAGCTCTGGAGAACCAATAGTGGAAATTTTGAGTGGTTTGGAGAATCAGCAAATACCACCTCTAACTGGAGTTTTACAGTAACTTTCCCATCACATCCACCAAGCCACACCCACAGAACTGGTAGTAAAAAAAATTAAATTCCATCACTGATTGTAAAAGACTGACTAGAAACAAAAGCAAAACAATTGTAAGAGAACACCTGCCTGATCTTGATGAATACAAAATCAGCGGGATCTGACGGTTCAGCTCACGATGTGCCAAAAATGAACTTAAGCAGAGGCTTTAAAGAATAAAATCTAATTTTATTGATCAATAAAAGGTTAAGACCTCTCCTCACTTACACACAGATATGTGAGGAAAGTTACAAAGTACATAGACAAAAGTAACTCTTCTTATACCTTAAGATTCTTTTAGAAGCAGAGTAATTGTATTATAAAACACTCTAAGTTAAATTTACATATTTCCTGCAAAAAGACAAATGTCCTCCTGGCACTTGTTTGTCTTTCAGTATCCTTTCCCCTATTGTCTGTTAATTGATCACAATTGACCAAGGGCTATTAACAGCATACTTCAAAAGGTGTATATTGCTCCAAATGTAGGGAGTTACGTTCCCAGGGAGGACGTTCCATACAGATTGATTTAGATGGGATAATCATGCGTCTTCATATGAGAGAGATGTAACTAATTGCAGACTACTTTTACAACACAAATGTTAGAGAAATATTTTCCACAACAGCAAGATAAGAAATGCCTATAGAGATAAATACTTCTATATACATAGGAAAACAACTGCCTAACATCAAGATAAGACATTATAGAGTAAATCTCTACTCTGTAATATTTTTTTTATTTCTTTCCTTTATTTATTACCCTAACATTCCCCCATTTTGTTTTAAAGGATAGATTTCTTTCAATCCTGATGTATGAGGAAAGATAAAGGCATTGATAAGAGGCAACAGAAGAAGATTCCTTCAATGGTTCCCAAAAACTTTCAACCACAAAAGTCTAGCAGTCAGGGAAAAAAGTTCTGGAAATAAATTTACAGCATCCATTTTACAGTATCCAATTTTCCATGCCAATTATTTTCAGATATTTATATCACTGTCTGTGAGTTTCCAAACAGGCGTTATACAAGCACAAACCCCAAAAATTCTTCACAGCCATGGTTGTTCTTGAAATTATAGGCTTCCCATTTTCAAGAGATCATTACTGTACCTGTCCTAATTCTTAGTCATTGTGCAATCCATCTCAGCAATATCCGGAGGATGGATCTGCACCTTCTGCCTTCACCTTGTTTTGCCTCCTTTTGACAAGCGATGCTTGTCCAGGAATCCCATCTTGAGCAGCTTCCCTTTCAGCTGCCTGGAAAGCAAAAAGCTGCCTAGTGAAAAGAAGCTACCTGGTTTAAAGAATCTGCCTTGATCTCGGGAGAGGGAAGCCAACACGGGGAACGAACGAGCTGTGGGTTTGCAGCAACTGCCAACTGCAAGCTTAGAAGCTACCCAACTGTGGGTGAGTGTCTCCCCCCCGCTCCTTATAGATCGGTGGTGCATTCTTCAATGGGAGGAAGGAACGGGTAAATGGCTTGAAGATTTACTGTGGACCTGAGTCAGAAACAACTTATAAAGCGAAGACTCCAGAGCGGAAGGGGTGAGTGTAGAGATTAAGCGGCAACAGCTTAATTTATGTTTTTACCTTCTAATTCTGGAAGTTAAATGGCAGCTTGAGAAAAGAGTGATCAAAGGAGGGGAAAAAAAGGGGGGGGACTAGACGAGAAGAAGAGGTGTGAAGAAGGTTCTTATTCAGGAAAACTGCCTTTTGAAACTGAGATTGATTGTAAATTCCGATGATGGAAGAACTGGAATGATGTCTGCAGTCTCCATTTAAATCAAATCATCAAAAATAATTCTAAACAGCCACCAATTGGGGAGAACAACCCAGCTGATTAGTCAGCCTGAATTTAAATTCCCACTCAGCTCTTTGGACAATTTCCACTAAACCCCACCCAAATCTCATCCTTTCCAAACTCCACAGTAGATGATTGGTGAACTCATTCAAATCTTCTCCATTCAAATCTATCAAACAGCAACAAAACAAAAACCAAAAAACGTGGCTTTAAGAAAAAACAAAGGAATTTTACACCACAAAACTCCAATACTATACTACCTCCACCGTTTCAGTATTTCAAGACCAAATATTTATAGATAATGCTTGGTCTATAATCATTGATTTATATATAATAGTATAATAATTAATTGTTAAATGACCACTAATTTACTGATTCATTGAATTAATAGAGATTTAATATTGTATCATTGATTATCTAGTTTATTGTTTGACTGATTGATTCTTAGTAATAAGTTGATTGATTGATTTTGGGTAATAAGTAACCTTACTTTTGCTTTGTTCTCTAACTTATCAATTAACATTTATTAATTACCAACATTCATTCAGTAACTGCCTACCTATCAAATTAATTAGCTATTGTAATTGTTTAAAAAAATTGTCATTGACCATGCCAGCCAGAAATTCCAAATCCTCCAAACAACAACAAAATAATATCTCTACCAATGACCACTCCAGACTCCTGTACATGCTTCAGATATCTTAAAATCATAACAAAAGTGAAAATAACATCAAATGTTACTTATGTGACAATCAAGCCCACCTTGCCTGCTTAAACTTAAACAAAGACCTAGCTGATCTCCTAAAAGCATCAGATACTTTCCCTTGTTGATGTCCATCATGTTTTCCTAAGCTAAACAAACCAAGCACTCTGCCTGACAGAGTTGATAGCACAGAATCACTCATGTACTCAATAGAAAAATGCTTAACAACACGTTTTGAAACAATTATAGAAGAAAGCCTAATTTCTCTTTTAAAAAATACAGCACTGATAAGCGACTACCGATCAGCCCAAAATCAAATCCCAACCCAACAACCACTACCACAACTACTACCTCAACTACAATCACAACTACAACCAAAAATAACCATCAAATCACAACCACAAATAATAACTATTCCATCAAATAATTCCAAAAATGATATCTTCTTGCTCATCAGACACACCATTGAACATGATCAGAAACATCCAAATGCCATCTTATTTGGTCTTGAAGACACCAACGAATCAGATGACATCACCAAAATTCATAATATCATGAGCAACTCAAATACAACAAACATCTCTCCTGAAGATATTGAAGTAACCAGAGATGGCCCTGAGTTCAAATACAATGATGGCTCGGTGGCCCCAAAATTTTGTAGAGTTGTTTGCAAAAATGAGTCCAACAAATGCATATTCATTCATACAATAAACGCCACTGCAAAAAATAATCCCAACCACAAAAACTTCACTCAAGACCAGACTTATCCATACTGCAAAGAATCCGCTCCTGTGAATTCTGCAAGGAATTCAAAAGATGTCTAGACAATGGAGAGAAGGATCTCTACATTGACTACATTGACGCATTGATTGTATCAAAAATAAGTCACACAACCCCACACCCAAGCCTACCTCATCCAACCTTCCATCACTCAAAACTAGGCACGCACACCCCTAACTACCTCAATTTCAAATACAACTGGCCTTAAGTGCAAGCTACTCAATGCAAGAAGCCCTGCGAATATAATACCTGAATTTCTCCTCTTACTAAATATGGCTAAATTCTACATCACATTTGTCTGTGAAACATGGCTCAATGGACCTCTCCCTGACTCCATTACTACAGTAACAGACTATTATGTTTACCAATCAGATCATGAAATCCGTAGAGGAGGTGGGGTTGCTATCTTCTATAAAAATTCTTACATCTAAAAAATATGCAAGTTACCCAAGAGCTTGCTCTTCCTGAGACCATCGTCCTTAAATATCCCATTTCGATTCTTACTATGTTACAGAGCCCTTGATAATGACATCGAACATGTAAACAGACTAAATTCACTTCTAACATGGGCAACATCCTGCCCACACACTTTTATCTTTCCTGGTGACTTCAATCTACCTCACATTAACTGGACCGTAAACGAATGTAAAACTGAACCCATACATGCAACCTTCTACAATGCTGTAACAAACCTGGGACTGGAACAACTAGTAACCAACAATACTAGACCTAACAACTGCCTTGATCTCATCTTCTGCAATAGTTTGAATTCAATTTATGGAATATAAATTAAAGAGCCCTTTTCCAACAGTGACCATAACATGACTGACTTTTGTCTCAACATACATCTGCACAAAAATTAGCACAACAATGTAATCCCCAATTATAACTTCAAAAAAGGCAACTATGATCTTAAAGACAACGATCTCTCAACCTGTGATTGGCAGTTTCTATTCACTGGATGCAATACTGTTGAAGACCATTACAACATCTTTTTACTTGAAGTCAAAAGAGTCATCAAACTATATGTACTAATAACAACTTCAAAAACCAGAATAAACAGATTACCCAAAACAATAAGGAAGCTTCAATCCAAAAAGAGATCACTATGGTGGAAAAACAAATCTGGTCACATTGCCAACTTCAAAAGACGATACAAAAATTTATCCCACCAGATAAAGCCTGAATACATCAATTATCACATTAAACAAGAGGAAAAAATTTCTATGCACCAATTCCACCCACGCTTTCTACAATTTAATAAACAACAAATTAAAAGACCCAAGGTCCATCCCATCCCTGAACGGACCTAATGGTAAAGCCTGCAACGACAACACTATTAAAGCCAACCTCTTTAATACATTCTTTGGCTCAGTATTTGTAAACAGCAATGGATCATGCCCAGTATTTCCTACTTGAACCACAGACAACTACAATGATCTAATATATATTGATTTTACAGAAGATAATGTTGAAAAAACACTACACAATCTAAAACCATCTCTATCTATTGGACCAGATGGAATTTGTGCCTACTTCTTTAAAAAGCTATCCACTGCCATAGCCGAACCTCTAAACATAATGTTCGAAAAATCTTTCAGGACCAGCTCCTTGCCAAAACTATGGTCACAAGCCACAGTCATCCCATCTTCAAAAAGGGAGACCCCAGCCTAGTTGAAAATTACAGACCAATTTATGTTGCGTCACCTGTAAACTCATGGAATCAATTATTAACCAATCCATTATCTTCCACTTTGAGAGGGTTTCTCTCTGATAAAAAAATTTGATTTCAGAAGAAAAACTATCCTGCAATCTGCAACTGTTGCACTGCAAAAACATATGGACTATTCAACTCAATCAGGGCAAAGCAATAGATGCAATCTACATAGACTTCTGTCAAGCCTTTGATTCAGTGGAACATGTTAAGCCTGGGTTCCCCAACCAGGGTTAGGTAGACAAGCTAAACAGAATGTGCAGCGTTAGTCAGATAGGCACACAGATAAATGAGTGAGCTAAGCTTGTATGTTTATTAACATACAGTAAAAATAACAGATACGCTTGTGCTATCAAGAATATAGTTTTATTCCATTATAAGTTCATGGCATAGTCAAATATCAGTCCAATAGTCATTTATCATGTAGTCAGTCCATTCAGGGATATTCAGTTAGCAAAGTCCATGTAGAATATCCTATGTCAGTTCACTTACAAATTAGTCCTTTGTTGTCTCTCCCGTTCGAGCAATGCAGTCTTGATTCCAAGCAGTAATCAGGGATCATCAAAGCCAGCGTGAGCAAGCTGTAGACTTGCTACTTTAATAGTGTTTTCATAACCACTCCCTTAATTACTATTCCACAGTTAAAGCTGCAGACACTTTAACATACACAACTATGATTCATAGGTATTATTTCACCTAAACCAGTTAGGGTAAACAATGTTATCCCTAACATTCTCCCCTTTTAGGTTAAATAATAACTATGAATCATTTACATCTTTAAATTATATTTTTCACAACTCTCTTTAAACTTAGTTGCTCTTTGAGCTTTTGTAAATTGGTCTGCAATGTTTTCTTCTGTCATGCAGTATTCCAATTTAATTAGTCCATTCTTCACTGATTCTCTTACATTTAAATATCTTAAATCAGTATGTTTTGATCTAGTTTTTACAGCAATACTAGTAGCTAACTTTATAGCTGCTTGATTATCCTCGTACACAATAATGGAATCTTTTACAGTTACACCCACGTCTAATAATAACTGTTTGTAGAAAATCAAGTCAGTGCATAATAATGACAGACATGAAAATTCAGCTTCCATCGTGGACAAGCTAATATGCTGTTGTCTGATTGACCTCCACCCTATTAGTGTCTTACCAAATAATATAGCCATCCCAGATGTTGATTTTCTAGTGTTTATATCAGTTGCAAAACTTGCATCTGCATAGGCACTAAGACTCAAATCACCCTTTGATTCTATATACAATGCATGGTTCATTGTTCCTTTAAGATATCTTAATATTCTTTTTAAGGATTGCCAATGACATTGTTTTGGATCTGAATTAAAACGTGCCAGCTGATTTACACTATAAGCTATATCTGGCCTTGACCAATTGCTTATATATGATAAGCTACCAATCAAAGATTGATATATGGACTTATCAAATTGGGACTTTGATCATTAGTTTGGCAAACTTCCTGACTCATTGGAGTCTTTGCCAGTTTACAAAGTTCCATTTTAAACGTTTTAATTAATTGGCAAATTTTATCTTCTTGAGATATCTTAAAACCATTATTTGTTTTATTAATTGTCAATCCTAGATACCTTTTAATTTCACCTAATTGCTTTATTTTTATCTTTTTGGCTAATAATGATATAATCTCATTACCTTCATTATTAGTCTTAGTTATCAAAGCAATATCATCTGTAAATAAT
>BLBF01000019.1:1863113-1879220 GCA_015471245.1 Laticauda colubrina | reverse complement strand
TAGTCAGTCCATTCAGGGATATTCAGTTAGCAAAGTCCATGTAGAATATCCTATGTCAGTTCACTTACAAATCAGTCCTTTGTTGTCTCTCCCGTTTGAGCAATGCAGTCTTGATTCCAAGCAGTAATCAGGGATCATCAAAGCCAGCGTGAGCAAGCTGTAGACTTGCTACTTTAATAGTGTTTTCATAACCACTCCCTTAATTACTATTCCACAGTTAAAGCTGCAGACACTTTAACATACACAACTATGATTCATAGTTATTATTTCACCTAAAAGGGGAGAATGTTAGGGATAACATTGTTTAAAAAATTTGATTTCAGAAGAAAAACTATCCTGCAATCTGCAACTGTTGCACTGCAAAAACATATGGACTATTCAACTCAATCAGGGCAAAGCAATAGATGTAATCTACATAGACTTCTGTCAAGCCTTTGATTCAGTGGTACATAACAAACTACTCCTAAAACTAAAATCTTATGGGATCTCTGAACACCTGCATAACTGGATAGAAGCACTCCTGTCAAACAGAAAACAAATGGTCAAAATTGGGAGTGTCCTATCAAATTCTGTACCTGTCAACAGTGGTGTCCCCCAAGGCAGTGTTCTAGGACCAACTCTCTTCATACTCTACATAAATGACCTCTGTGATCATATTAAGAGCAACTGCGTTCTCTTCGTTGACGATGTAAAGCTATTCAACACCACAGACAATACTGCTACCCTTCAAAAAGACCTCAACTATGTATCAGAATGGTCAAACAAATGGCAACTTCAAATCTCAACAAATAAATGTTCTGTCTTATATATTGGCAAAAAAAAAATACAGGCTGAATAGTCAAGACCTTGTTGATGATCCAAACTCTGTCAAGGATCTTGGAATACTCATCTCTAATGATCTAAGTGCTAGAGCCCACATGTAACTACATAGCCAAAAAGGTGTTTAGAGTTGTTAACCTAATCTTATGTAGTTTTTTCTCTGGTAATATTACACTACTAACTAGAGCATATGAAATATTTGCTAGACTAACACTCAAATACATCTCATCAGTCTGGAACCCACATTACATATCTGATATTAATACAGTTGAGAAAGTCCAGAAATATTTCACAAGAAGAGTTCTCCACTCCTCTACTCGTTGCAGAATGCCTTATGCCACCAGACTTTAAATTCTAGACCTAGAAAACCTAGAACTACATCGCCTTCGGTCCGATCTAAGTATAGTATTGCAATGTCCTACTTGTCAATGAAAACTTCAGCTTCAACCATAACAGTACAAGAGCAAACAATAGATACAAACTCAAGGTTAATTGCACCAAACTTGATTGCAGGAAATATGACTTCAGCAACAGAGTAGTCAATGTCTGGAATACTCTACCCGAATCTGTGGTTTCTTCCCCAAACCCCAAAAACTTTAACCTTAGACTTTCTACTATTGACCTCACCCCTTTCCTAAGAGGTCTGTAGGGGGCATGCATAAGCACACCAACGTGTCTACCATCCCTGTCCTATTGTTTCTTTTATTTTTCTTATATGTATCCATGTATTCATAACTATGTTTTTACTTATACCTATTATCTTGTAAGCAATTGACAAACCAAATAAAATAAATAAATAAAACAAATGAGCTGGCAGATGTCATCTCAGAACTATTGTACCACATCTTTCAAAAATCCTGGAGCACAGGGGAACTACCAGAGGACTGGAAAAGAGCTGATGTGGTTCCCATCTTCCAAAAAAGAAATCAGCCTAACATCAATACATGGGAAGTTACTGGAAAAGATAATAAAAAACCAGATCTGCCAACATCTAGAAATGAATAAAGTAATAACTAGCAGTCAACACGGGTTTGTTAAAAATAGATCATGCCAAACCAATCTTATTTTATTCTTCAACATAATGACACAAAATTGTTTAATTTTCATTTCTAGTATTTAGCTCACAAGACATATTAACTCAACTGACAGTGAAAAAGCAAAGCATGTCTTCTTGAAAATTTTTGCCATCAAGGTAGAGAATTACTTTTTACTGAAAAGAAAAGAGTTAGAATTGTGTTTTGTCTTAGAAGAGAAATAAAAAATAATTCAATAGAATCAGCTATAAACAACAGTGAGAGAACTATTCATAGGCACAAAAATTAAACATATTTTTCTACTCATGTCTATACTACTTAGATGTAGACACTGTTTTTACTCTCCTGAACTAAAACTATTATTAGTTCTGGTACTGTATTAGTTCTGGTAGCTCATCCCCTATGGGAATTCTGATATAGAATTTGTACCATTGGTAGAAATAATAATGAAATATTTTAACAGCCAAGTTACAACTCTCTGTGGAATATGAAAACATATTATTACATTATGAAATGAAATCATTGCGATAGTGTATTACAAAAGAATGATCTGCTAGAATGAAGTGTCATAGGTTCCTTCCTCAATATTTTTGAATTTTTCTGAATATCTAAACCATATTTTTTTCACAAGACAGCACTAAAAATAAATATGGATGTGTTATGTGATTTATCATTACTTTTTCATGAATACTTTTTTATTTATACTGTCAAAAATGGAAATATACAAAGTAAATAGATTTTTATAGCACTAGAATTTGATATGTCTCTCTAACAGCATTCAGCTAACTTTCTTACGTTCTCTCTTCTTTTGTTCAGATTTACTGCAATTACAAAAATAATCTATTGCAGACTTCATAAATGTGAAGCTAAAAGTCAAAGGGAGTGAGAATTGGTTATATAACAATGCACATAGACTTATTTTTTATATATATTTCTCTATACAGACATTGCTACAATGAAATATTCTTGCCAATGGAATGTTGTTTTTTAATCAAATGACCTTTTTGTTCTATATTGGAATGTAGATATGTAAATATAATTGTTGTATAGTTATATATTTAATTTCTCTCTGTTTTATTATTCTGCATACAGCATTTATTCAGTTTCTTCCTCCTCCCCCACAATCCACCGCTTGGCTTTAATCCAGGGACGGTTGAGTTGTAAATTTCTTTAAAACTCATGTTAGTTGCAACTTACTTATGGTATTAATTTGAAGTGGGTAAAATGCACAACTAATTATTGTAATTTGTAGCCTTATATGAGCACTATATCAGAAAATAAGATCTGTGTCCTTTCTTCTGAATAAAATATATCAGAACCTTATATTCCTATGATCTCTTCTAAAATAAAATAATTCTAATACAGGCTAATTCACAAAAAATGTTCTAATCAGGTCTTTTCTTTTTTCTAGCAAATTTCCAATATTGCATATCTGTCATGCATGGGCTGCAAGATCATAGCACTTAAATATGGAAAGTAGATCTGTATTCTAGATACCTCTCTCCCTCCCTCCCTCCCTCCCTCCCTCCCTCTCTCTCTCTCTCTCTCTCTTTCTTTCTCTCTCTGAATTTAAGTAGTAACTCAAGAATTAAATCCAAATTGTTTTCTTTCTGATTTTCAGTAAGTTTGGTCTCAAGAAAATCTTCTTGTGCATAACAGGTAAATATATACATATTTTATATTAAATTTAGCAGATATGTTTATTTATCATTTTTTAACAGTAGGGAAATATCTTTTACAGAATATATAAGCATCACTCAAACATTTGATTGTGAAATCTAAATGATTTTTCATGATTTCTTACAATGGCTGATTATTAATGTGCATGCAGAGAAATATCACTAAAATGAATAGTTTACAAATTTTCATACTTCTAATCTCAATTCTTTTCTAATTATTTAGCCCGTTAACTATTTTATTCCTTATGAGGATTATCTTTATGGGATACTGAATTTCAAAAGAAAGGCTAGATAAAATTCAAGGTTAGACAGAAATAATTATACCACATTTTCTCAGATACAAATAAATTTCTTTACTTATGGAAAATACTCTTTATGATTTTTATTATTAAAAATAATAAATGTCCTAATACTATAAAATGTACTCTTGTGTCACATTGATGCATTTTCTTATGAAGTGTTTTTAGTCAACAAGACTAATTTAAAAATAGCTGATTGAAAAGTTAGAAAGTTAGAAAAGGTATTTATGGTCACCTTTTCATGTAGCAAAACAACAGTGATAAAATGTGACTGTCAGGTTTCAAGTAATAATCCCATAGCAAGCAAAACTCTGAAGCACATGAATTCCTCAAAGAATAGCTTTACTGGAAATATCATATTGGCACAGATTTGGTGATAACTGACTCTGAAGAATCCCATGGTTTTCACTTAATTAAAAGTAAAGTGTTTCTATTTTCTCAAAACAATTAATCACATGATCCAATCATGGTGCAGTCTGGCAAGTGGGTTGTGCCTTCCTCTGACCAGTGTGAGAATGTCCTTGGTTCCCAAGTGAGAGCATTTTGTTTTGGCTACAGAATCCCCTCTACCTCAAGTCCCCCCTCCCTATCCCTCAACTCCAGTGTGGCAACACTGAAGCAGTCAAAATGGCTTTGGTTAAGTCAGCTTCAGAGTTGACAGGTGGCCACCCCTCAATTGAAAAGATCTTCTTGCAATGAGGAGAAATCACAAAGCATTTAATTATAAATCAGTTTAACCTCCTCTTCCACTCCCTGCAGACCTCTTATGTTTCTGGGGATACTCATCATAGAACTGTTTAATCAACCTATCTGCCTTTACATCCCAGCTCTTGACCCAAGTGGCCTCAGAGAGGGGATAATCCCTTCTACTACATGAGGTACTGCAACCTGCCCCTATGCAATTTGGAATTCAGAATCTTTTTTATCTCGTAGTGTGTCTCCTCCTGCATCACTATTGGTTTTGAGGCTGCCCAATCTACCGGTCTAATCAGTGAACCTACTGCTGGCTTTTACAAACTACAATGAAAGACCGGATGCACTTTCTCTAGCAGGTGAGGGAGGCTAAGCTGTACAGTGACAGGGTTAATCATTTTCATTGTAGGGAAAGGCCTGATAAACTTTGGACTTAGCTTTTTTCATGGACGCTTTAATTTTTCGTTGAAAGATAGACCTTGCTCGCAACCCAGAATGGTTCCTTGTGGCCATTGTGGCATTTATCAGCTTGTGTTTTATAGATTTTTGCCACTTCTCACAATGCCCACCCCTGCTTAATCAAGTCCATCTATTCATTTAATGATATAGATGAGGGATGCTCCCTGGGGAGTTTGGGCATGGAAATGAATTCCATGCCTCTGGTGATCTGGAAAAGGGTCATGCCAGTGCTACTATGCATGGCATTATTGTATTCCAACTCAGTGAATGGCAGCAGCTTTGCTCAGTTGGATTGCTGATAGTTGACATATTTGACATTGTACTGCTCATGGCATTCGTTCATTCGGCTGCCCCATTGGTACTCAGATGAAAAGCTGACCTAAGTACCTGTGAGGACCCACTGGACCTAACAAACTCCCTCCAGAACTTAGCAATGAATTGGATCCCTCTTGTTGGAAATGATCTACAGGGAACACCATGTAGTCTGTAGATCTGCTTTATAAATAGCATAGCTAATTTTTTTTTTTTTTTGCTGAAGAGAGCCCTGGGCAAGAATGAAATGGGCTTGCTTTAAGAATAGATCTTTTATGGTCCAAATGACCGTACTTCCCCTGCTTTCAGGGTGATCTCCTTCCAGGTGGATGGGTCCTCCACTTGCTTCAGTAAACCTAGAGGTCTTCCAGCCTTTTCTTCATGGCCATGCAAGTGGTACAGCTCTTGACATAGTCCTCAAAGTCTCTTTTCATCTTTGGCCACCAGAACTGCCTTCTGCCCAAATCCAGGGTCTTTAGGTAGACAAAGTGCCCTGCCTATTTAGAATTGTGACTCTGCTGAACAATTTGGAGTTGCAGGTTTGTGGGCATGTATAATTTCAAGCCTTTCCAGGCTAGTTCATGCCTCCAGTATCATTGTGGAATGTAGGGATATAGTTTAATTCAAAATTGAATGGTTTGAAATACTGTGACCAATGAACTTGTTCTGGGAAAGCCTTCATGAGATTTTGAGTGCTTCTAGGTTATTGTAGTCCATTCTCACCTTGAATGGGGTCTGACTGCCCTCAAGGAAGTGTCTCCTGTTCAATAGGGCCCACTGATTGACATAGGCTTCCTTCTCCCACATGGCCCACTTCGTTTTGGTCTTTATTAAGTTTTTGGAGGTGTAAGCACAGAGCTGCAAGTTGCAGTTAAGATTTTTTTGAAGGAGGACTGCTGCAATGGTCATATTATTAGCATTGGCTTGCATGACAAAGGGCTGTTCTAGATCGGGGTCCTGGATGATTGATTCCTTGGCAAACAAGGTTTTCAGTGCCTCGAATTTAGAGGTTGGCTTGGACGTGGTCACTGTGGACCCCCCTGTTTTTAATAGCTCAGTGATCGCAGGGCAATCTCGGTGAAGGAGGGGATGAATTGCTTGTAGAAGTTAGCAAACCCCTAAAAGCTCTGAAGTTGTTTTTATGTGCAAGGGGGTTGCCAGTCTAAGATGGCTTTAACTTTAGCTGGATCCATTTCCACAGCCTCACTTGGCATTCGGTAGCCAAGGTAATCTAGGTTGGTCTTGTGGAATTCGCATTTTGACAGCTTTGCATATAACTTAGCTGAGAGTTTTTTCAGGACTTGGTGCACCAGTTTTGTGCACAGAGTGCACACAGTGTGACTAGGTGAGATAACCCAGGAGCAAATACAACACACAGGTTTGTATTTACTTATAGTGGTTTTATCCCTACAAAAACACAAGTACTTTGATACAGGTCTTGAACAAACAGCAATCAGTAATCAGCTACACCACAAAAACACACATGGAGAGAGAGATATGCCCTCATAAGGTCTCACTTACATTACAGCCTCTAAAAGTGGTAGTAGTCAAATAACCCTGCTGACTCATTGCTACCATTGCATCATTATTACAACAAAGGTAGTATTCAGCAGGTTCTGACCAGTTCTGGAGAACCGGTAGTGGAATTTTGAGTTATTTGGATAACCGGCAAATACTACTTCTGACTTGCCTGGCTCCCATCTATTCTCTGCCTCCTGAGTCCCGGCTGATTGGCTGGGTCATCTTTTATTGCCCTGCACAAGAGAAAAGAGCTGGAAAACAGGTTAGTGGGATGGAGAGGGAATGGGATTTTGCTGTATCCTTCCCCTGGAGTGGGGTGGGAATGGATTTTACAGTATCCTGCCCCTGCCATGCCACGTCCACCAAGCCACACCTATATAACTGGTAGTAAAGAAAATTGAATCCCACCACTGTATTACAACCTTACAGCAGCTGGTCAGTTATTAAATCATCATTACCTTGACACTGCTCCCATTTAAAGCTGAACAGCTGAATGTTTTAAAGTATTCATGATGCTTTCTATCTCTATTATGTCCACACCTCCTGCTTCAGTTTCTACTCTCACTGCTACAAACTAGTACCATTACTACTGCTGCTGCTAGAACTGTTCCTAATTTCATTTCCAATGCCTCTGTGCACTCTGTCTCATTACTTTCGATTACATCCTGTTCACCATGTCTTGGTTGAATACCTTCACTTACTCTATCCTCAATCTGGTTTTGCTGTTTTCCTGACATTCTCTTTAACTCTTTAAAATGGCTTCTTACATTTATCCTGCTCTGCCTTAGGCAACGATAACATCTCTTGGTACTTATAGGGTTCATTTCGATTACTACCTATTCTAATCCCATTTGCAGTGAACCATTCAGGAGATATATCTTTATTACTTCTTTCAATTCTCCTGGATATAACTCTGTTTGTTTGCCTTGAGTTTTTCCTACTCACAGGATACACCCTGAATTTTTCCTCCTTACGAACAGTTCAATCTAAGTACATCTTGTACTGGTTTGGCTTTGGCTTCTGCCCCTCAGCTAGGTCTGGCATCTTCTGCAGTATTCTGAAACTCTCATGCACCAATCTTCTGTACCATAAATGTATACAGTTGTCATGTGTGCGAGTGTTCCTAAATGTTTGTGCACTACCATTCTCCTGTTTTCCTACCATCCTTCTTAACCCCTCATGCATGAATTCTTCCACCTTTCCTGATGGAGTATTGTCCTCCTGCAAACAGTATTTCATACCCTTGGCTATTTAACCTGAAAACACTCAGAAGATTATGATCCAATTTAGGTACATATAGGATATTATCTAATGTTTCTCCTATCTCAGGCACATACCTTCTCCTTTAACAGCAGTTCATTGATCATTAGCCAAATTAACAAATGTTTGCTTAGCTGGTTTCAAGCCAGAAAACGTTTGTGGATTATTAGCAATATGCTATCCAACACCCAAGTGTTCCTGGTGTTTTCAAATACTGTTGTTGCAAGGAAAATGACGATGATGAAGAACCACTCCTCATATGTTGACTAGCCCTACGCCCTTGTTTTTGTGCTACTCTGTTTCTCCTCTCAGGGCAGCATCTCTGGAAATGTTCTGTAGACCCCATACATGTAGCACCGCTTCATTGTGTAAACAGTCTCAGCTGCTCTGCCGGCATCCTGGGATATTACAGATGTTGGCTTGTGGTGAACATTATCTCATCCCTTTCCTGGTAGCCTCTCCAGCCATTTCAACAATTGGCAAGTCAAATGTGTCATGGTTAAGTCCCTTTCTTGCATGGACTGTAAGCTAGTCACAAGGACATCCCATGAAGTGTCCAAAGAACTGAGCACCACATATACCTTGTGTGTCTCAGTCCTCTAATTCCAGAAATGTCTTTCTCATAGCCTTCAGGTGTGTGGACATACTCTCCCCTGGCTTCAGTTGTGCTTTATATAGTCCCCTTGTCTGCAATACTTTACTTCCTGCAGTCTTTCTATCATACACACTGTGCAATGCCTCCCAGCACTCTTTTGCAGACTGGAGACCCCTCACATGCATAAGCTGACTATCTTCTACAGTCAGAATTATGCTGGCTAATGCTTTTTCATTTCTTCTTCAGTCCCCATCATCCAGGACTGCTGGTGGATTAGTAACTATCATCCATAACTCCTCCCTTCTCAGGTACATCACCATCTTTACACTCCAGGAGATGTAGTTTGTCTCACTCAGCCGAGACACCGTGAAACCTCCTCCCATTATGCTGATGAAAGCCATGTTACTTGTTTCCATTACAAGCACTAATCACTAATGATGATGCACAGCCACTCTGGCTCTGTTGCAAGTTCTCACTGGGTTTCTCTTCTCTCTGGTTTCTTTACTCACTCTGGTCTTCTCTCTGGTCTGAGCCCATAACCTGTCAGAGTACACACAATGTGACTAGGTGAGATAACCCAGGAGCAAATACAGCACACAGATTTGTATTTACATATAGTGGTTTTATCCCTACAAAAGCATATATGCATACAAATACTTTGATACAGACCTTGAACAATCAGTAATCAGTTACACCACAAAAGCACACATGGAGAGAGAGATATACCCTCACAGGGTCTCACTTATATTACAGCCTCTTAAAGTGGTAGCAGTCAAATAACCCTGCTGACTCATTGCTACCATTGCATCAGCATTACAGCATTACAACCTTACAGCAGCTGGTCAGCTACTAAATCATCATTACCCTCACAAGTTTAATGTGTTCTTCTAGGGTCTCAGTGAAAATGAGAACAATGTTCAGATGCATGCGAATCCTTTTATACAGATGCTCATGTAGCACCTCATTTATTAACTGCATGAAAACTGTTGGGGCTCCTTGTATTCTGAAAAGCATCTCTTTGAATTGGAAGCTGCCTAAAAAGCAGTTAAAGGCAGTCTTCCACATTGCCTTCCTTTATCTGCACCCTATAATAAGCCTCCCGCAGTTTCGTGACCACCTTCCCATTCACTATGTAGGCTAACATGTCCTTCATGAGGGCCAATGGGTAGGTTTTTCCACGCATACTCTATTAATACCCTAAAATCAATGCATCGTTCTCATCTTTCTTCTCTTTGAAAAGGACTGGGATGGCTACACTGGATTTAGCAAGTTGTATAGATCCTCAGGCCAAGTTAGTGTCAAAGTAATCCTGTGGTCATGTAGTACAACTTCAGCTGGGCAGTTTGGCCCTTGGCATTAATTCTATAACACAGTATGTGGGGCAGTGAAATAGTAGGACATTGCATTTCTCCTCATTAAACACTTCCACCAAGTCATGGCTGCTTTTTTGCCTTCTAGTGGCATGACTATTCCTTCCCCTGCAGGGTCAGGAGTGGGAGGGGACCTAGTCCTTTCACGAGATGGTTGGACTCCATTTGTCCAGCCAGCCCAGCCCCAGGATGATTGTTTGAGTCATTTTTGGTGCCACCATGAACCAGATGAGCTCCCAGTGACAGCCCATTTCTAACTATATGGGTTCAGCAATCAGGCTCCCCTCAATTAGTGACCCATCGACTTATTCTTTTTTATGTTTTATTTATTTTATTTGTATAACATAAAAATTCAATTTCAATCAAACAGCATGTTGTCTGGGTACAATTGTTTTTAGGCAATTGTAATCTAAGTGTTTACAATAGTATTCATCACAATAACATTAATACTATAAAAACAATAATATTTAATTAATCTACCTTAACAGATCTCCATTTTAACATTTATCCTTTTTATGTCCCCATATTTCTAACTTCTGTTTTTATTATCTAACCATTAGTAGAATGGGTTCCACCTAAAAATATATTCAGTTTCTTCTTTGTCCTTAATAGTAAGTGTTAATCTATCCATTTCTGCACATTCTAATATTTTCTTAATTACACTCTCATCTGTCAGGATCTCATTATACTTCCACTGTTGTGCAAATACAATTCTGGCTGAAGTTAGTACATGTAAAATCAAATATATAGTTTCATCAGTTTTTCCAACCAAGTATATATTTTCGTTCAATATTTTTTAGCTTTTGGGCAAGTCCACCATCAATGGTAATATGAATCAGGTATTTGATTGCATTTTCAATATTTAGTGAATCTATCATTATATATTTTTGCCAGTCTTGTTGGTGCAAAATGCCATCTATAGAATATTTTATACAAATTTTCTTTATAAGCGATTGACATAGTCAATTTGACATTTTTATCCCACAATTTATCCAGTTCTATTGCATATCCAAAATTTTTAGCCCAAACAATCATTGTCTCCTTTACCTGCTCACTTTCAAGTTTAATACCTAATAAATAACAATATATTTTCTTTATCAGTTCTTCATCCATTCCAGTTAATTTCTGGTCCAATTCTGTTAATTCTTTATTAAAACCATACATTTTAGCATCTTTCTCATATCAAAATTGCATCTGCATTTCTGGCTACCATGCAATGTCCATCCCTTGACTACTAAGCTCCTGCTTGGTTTTTAGTTCCCCTTTTTCATTCAGAATATCTTTATATCTTACAATTTTTCCATATTAATAACATTAGAATGTATCAATGCTTCCATCACGGAAAGACAGACTGGTAATTTCAAATAGTATATTCTTTAATTTTAACTCATACTGCTTACAATGCATTTCTAACATAATATCTTTGCTATGTATCTTATGCTTCCAATACCAAAAAAAATCATGCCAACCTAGTTGAAGGTTATGTCCTTCTAAAGTTAATGTTTTTTTGTGCCTCAAATTAATCCATTCTTTCACCCATGTCAGTACCGAGGCTGATAATACAATTTCCAATCTGGCAACCCAAAGCCCTTTCTTTTTTTGGAGTCTTGCAACATTTTCAAACCTATTCTTGCTTTTTTCCCTAATCAAATATATCTCAATATTATTTTATTTAGTTCTTCAAAATATTATTCCCCAATATTATTGGAACTGTATGGAATAAATATAATATGTTAGAAAAATATTCACTTTTATAGTAGCTATTCTTTCTATTAGTGGCAATTGCAGATCTTTCCATTTCTCCAAATCTAGTTTAATTTGTTGCATCAGTTTCATATAATTATACTCTTTAATCGTTGCACATTTTGTTCTTAATTGAATCCCTAGATCAGTGGTGGCTAACCTTTTTGGGCTCCTGTGCCAAAATTTGTGCATGTGCTTGCACGCTCGTGCTTGCATGCCAGCACCCAGAAAGCAATGCACCCCCCCACGCCCCCTACACATGCGTGCGAAATCTCACCCACCCCCACTCCACGGCCCCCTTACCTGCACTGTGCCTCATAGCTGATTTTTGGCTGGTTTGAGGCCTTTTTTGGCCTCCCAAAGGCTTGAGGAAGGCTTCTTCAGGTTTCTGCAAGTTTTGTAGGCTGAAATCTAGCCCTGTTTCATCACTTCTTGTTTTTCCAAAAAAAGCCTGCTTTATTACTCTTATAGTCAAGTTCTGTATCTACAATTGCATTGAAGTCTCCTACCACACAAATATTTTCATATTCCAATTCTGTAATTTTCTTATGGAGTTTTCCATAAAACTCTTCTTGTTTATTATTAGGTGCTATCAACAACATCTGGTTTAGATTCATTGTTACCTCCATCATCAATATTCTCTCATCTTCATCTGCAAAAATTAGTCTAGCCTTTATTGTTTCTTTAATATATAGAACCATCTCCGTTTTCTTTTGATGTGATAATGAAGAATATAATTTCCCAATTTGGGGATATTCTAATAACTTACTATATTGTTTTTTAATGTGAACCTCTAAAAGACAAATTCAATCTAGTTTTATTTTTTTCTAATTTATTAAAAATCTTTTTTCTTTTCACGGATGAGTTCAGTTCATTTATGTTGATTGATAATAGTTTTGTTTCTTCCATTGTTTATTTATAGATAGGTTTTGTTGTTCTTTTGATCTTATTTCTCTCTGTTCTTTCTGTCTTGTTCCTTCTCATTCCCTTCTCTCTTTTTGCTCTGTTTCAGTTTCTTCTTGTTTGTGCTTCCCTTTACTAATACTTCCTCTTGGTTTTTGCCATCTATTTCCTCCCTTCTCTCTTCTTCCTCATATGCTGCAAAATGCTGGTGATAGAATTGTTCTGCTTTATCTATTGTATCTAATCTATGTCTTTTTTTTTCCATCAAAGTCACCAATATTCCCTCAGGTATTAGCTATCTAAAGTTTACATCATGTTTTATTAGTTGTCTTGTGAACAGTTGATAATTTCCATGTATCTCTTACTCTTCTGGGTGTTTGTTTCAAGACTGCTATTTCTCTTCCTTTGTATTTCAATGGGACATCACTTGATCTTTGAAGTATTTCCACTCTTATTGTCTTCTTTGAAAATCTCACATGTACGTCTCTGGGGAGTTTGTTCCTTCTCACATAGCTTGAGTGTATTCTAAATATTTCATCTAACCCAGAGAGGATGTCTTGCTAGCTCTCCTCCAACACATTTGCCAACAATTCTGCCATTTTTTCATCAAGATCTTTCGCTTTTTCCTTCTCAATATTCTGAAATCTCAGAAATATGTGCTGTACATCTCCAGCATAATTATGGATCACTCAAATTAATTATCTACCTTAGTCAATCTGTAATCCATCTCTTCTACTTTATTATCTATTTATTCTGTCTTCTCTTCTATTTTCTGAATCCATTGTTCATTTTTAGTGATTATATGTTGGATATCTATTTTATTCTTCATCTTTTGTTCCATTTTTTGCATCCTCTCTGCCAGGCCATCATGATTCTTGGCCATGACTTCTTGTAATATTGAAGCATTATTTTCATTTCTGACTGAAAGTTGTTCAATTGTTTATTCTGCAACATACTGTTCATAGATTGTTGACTCTCTGGACTTGATGCTGATGCTGCTGATGCATTTTTTCTCCCAGTTTTACTTAAATTTGTACTGCTTGCCATTTTGGTTATTTTAAATAATAAAATATTTAAATTAATGATTATTTAACAGAGACAATCAGTCAATAAACAGTCAATAATAAATCAAATAATTCTCCATAATACCCAATTTAAAGAATATACCTGAAATAATTCAACAATTTCCTTTCTTATTCCCAGTTCTTGTTTTCAGACTTCAGGTCACTTCACCATTTTAGCTATTGTATTTCACAAAAGCCAATATCCATAGTTCAAAGTTCTCTTTACGATTCTTAATAAATTGTAATCCATAAAGACCTGCCAAACCCCAAAATTGTGTCAAACAAATTATAAATCACCAAATAGGAGAGCTGAAGGAAAAAAAATATTCACTTACTTTATAAACATCCTCTATTTTCCAGTTTCAGTTGCTCAGTGTATAAAATCCATATCAATTCAAAGAGCTACAATGTTTAAAACTCACACTATTTCCACTCTCTTTCTATGCAGTTCTCTCTAAAAACAATTCCCAGGTGGAGACAGTTTATCAGAGTCTTGTAACAATGTTTTTTCAATAAACCACCCAAGATAAATTGTTAATCTCACTTTCTTTTCTTTACTTTACACCTCTCCTTTAATTTTATTTAACATAAGCTAAATATTTTTGTTTTAGGGGCTTCAGTGTCCAAGTTTTACTTTCCAAAGAAGTTTTTAGTTCAATAAATCCAATTAATATTTTCATTAAAATAGCTAGTCCAATTTTCTTCTTTTAACACTTATTTTTCTCTAATAGTTCAATTTTTTATCCAGATCTATTTCAGCTTTTGTGCTTGTTCGCTGCTATTCTCAAATTTATCCCCCTCTTTTACAGTTCCACTGTCACTCAAGCCAATTTTTAAAGGGGAAAATTCCTCAACAGAAGTTGGAAAATTCTCACCCAGTTCAGCCACACTGTTCCTCCTCAATCTTCATTCACTCTTCTCCAGTCAGACTGTCACAGCCTCAGTCAGGCATAAAATGGCAGCCTTTTTCTTAGGATTGAGAGCTTTCTTTTGGATTGAACTAGGAGTTTGCAGTCTCCTTGTGATCTACAGTGTGTCCTCTCTTCTTCACCACCCCTCCAAGGTGGCTTAGGTTCTGAGAGATCCTCTGGCAAGAGGAATTCAGCAAAATTCCCTAGAGCCCGATGGAAAGTATACCATATTGCCATGATGTCAGCTCTACCTTCACCCATCGATTTGTTCAAAACCTATGGGGATGACTAGGGGTTTTGTCGGGATGCCTAGCTTCTGACAGAGGGGGAAGGCTGATCAGGCAGTGGGTGCATCCTGTGTCTATGATGGCATCGACTTTTCCCTGGACTTCTGTCTTGGGCACCATTAGCCTCAACTTGATAGTAAATGGTTGGATAGTTTTACTTACCATTGAGTCATCCTCCCTTTCATCATTGCTGTCGTCTGCTGCCAGAGATGGTGCCTCTTTCAGGAGGATGAGGGACCTCAATGGCCTGATGGATAAATTTCCACTTTTCTGTGGTTCTCCACAGTGTCTTTCTGGGTTTGGCTCGTGCAGAAGTCCTTGGCTGAGAGATGGGAACCAGTATCAGGCATTCTGATACTCAATGACCTTGTTGACCACATCAAAAGCACTTGATTGATATTGTTGAGGCTTCCCTGGGCTGCTCTTCTGTTTGGCAGGAAGTAGGTCACTGGCTGAGCTGCCTCCTGGATTTCTTCTCTGGCATTTCTTTCGGGTTCAGGTGAAGCTCAATGTCCATGGCCACTGCCATCTGGTACTTGTCATGGGTGTGGTCTGGGACACCTTGACAGGTGCAGGTGTTGTGTAGCTCCCAATCTAGGCCCTTTTTGAAGATGTGGACAAGGAAGCATTTGGGCCAATACCACAGCTTCCTGGCAAGTCTCCAAAACTTCCCAACATAGTCTTTAGCCAGGCGGCCCCTCTGCCTGATCACTTTAATTTCTGCCTCTGCTTCTTTGCCCTGGGCCATGTCCTCAAATCTCTTCCCCAGCTCATGCAGAAACTCATCAATGTTTTCCAGCTCAGGAGTTCCTTTGTCGTGCAGTTGAGTCACAGCCTCTTCCTCTAAGTTCTTGGTAATGGCCATGATTGTTTCCTGGTCACTAGCGTAGTTTTTCCATAGCAATTGAGCCCACACCCAGTTCAAGTAGAAGGCCAGCTTGTCTGAGATCCAATTGAAAGTGGTTCTGAAGCACGGTGGGGTAGCCAGGCTGGAGAAGGAGTAGGCAGTAGATGTAAACTAATCAAGGAGAGAACCAACCTGGAACGAAAGAAAAATTTTCTACTAGTGGGAACAATTAGCTAGTGAAATGATTTGTCTTCAGAAGTTGTGGAAGAAGAAGAAGAAGAAGAAGAAGAAGAAGAAGAAGAAGAAGAAGA
>BLBF01000019.1:1825054-1838448 GCA_015471245.1 Laticauda colubrina | reverse complement strand
GCTATTTCACAGTTAAAGCTGCATACACTCTAACATACACTAACTATAATTCATAGTTATTATTTCACCTAAACCAGTTAGGGTAAACAATGTTATCCCTAACAATAACAATCTCTTGTTTCTAAGGGTTTTTTAGAAATGGCTATCCACTCTTTTAACCACATTTTCCCACATGCTTGGTAATACAGAAACTAACCTGGTAATCCAAACCCTCCATTTACTTTAGATTCTTATAACATTTTCAGTTTTATTCTTGCTTTTTTTCCTTGCCAAATAAACTTCAAAGTTAATTTATTCAAGTCCTCAAAAAAAAATTTTTTCAATTTTTATGAGTATTGTTTGAAACAGGAAATGCAGTTTTGATAAGATATTCATTTTTATCATTATTTCTAATACAAATATAACAATACAATCTTATGTACCTTTACAGAATCCCTTTATTAGTTAAATTTTCACCCATTATCTCTGAATAAGTCCTGTTTCTTTACATCCTGCTCCAAACCTTTGTAACTTCTCTTCCCTTCTTTCTTCCCTTTCTTCTTTTTTCTCCCCTTTTTACCCCCTTGTATCTCCACCTCCATTTCCCTCTTCTGTGTTCCCCTTTTCTGTTGCTTTCCAAAATTATATCCACTTTTTACAGTATTTTCCCCTTTTTTGGCTGTTTTTTTAAGTCTTAAATTCTCCATTCTCCTCCCCCCCCCCCATTCCCCTTTCTTCCCCGGATAGAGTTACTTATTCATTAAAGATGGCTTCTTCTTTATTCCACTCTTCTAGTTGTGCAATCCTTTCTTGTTTTTTATCATAGGTACAGATCGCCATTTCTAAAAATTGAAAAACGGAGCCAAAAGAGTCCTTCCCTTCTTGTGCCTCTTCTTTATATTTTGTAGATTCCATTTTCAGTTCATCCAGAAGTGATGCCATTGTAGAGTTTCCTTAAACAATCACCCAAATTGTTTTTAGTCATTCAAATATAATTTCCAAAGATTCCAATGTCACCAAACAGTCTAAATACACACAAGCTGTTTCTTTCAATACTTTCTTCTTTTTTCACTTTCTCTTCCTGGGGTTACTATTTAGTTGCAGAGTTCCAGTTAAAATGTATCTTTTAGAAGTCTTATTTAAATTCAACTTTTAGTTCTTTTCAATTTCAGGCAGACTCCTCCTTCCAAAGCTTGCCCTTATTCTTTTCCTCTCCCTTCCCTCTTATAACAAAAAAAAAAAAAAAAAGAATTTTTTTAGTGTTCAGAAATCTTTCTTATCCCCTTGGCATTTAATTATATTTCCAGTTTAATTACCTATTGGTGCCAAAGCCGATTTTTCCAATTTCTCATTTAGCTCTCTTTGCTGTCAACGTAGGGAAGGAGAGTGAAGAAAAAAAAACCTTTCCCTTTTTACTTTCATATGCTACTTCCAACTCTTCTTTGGGAGTGATGTATCTTTTATAAAATTTAAATTCCAGGATACCTTGGTTGTTACTTTTTGTCCCAGTCAGCCAAAATTTTCACTTCTTAACTTTCTCCTGCACTTTCTTTTCTGGCTGAGTGCTTCTTTGAGGCAACCATTTCTGGCCGCCGCTCTTACCGCCTTTGGGAAAGGGAATTTAGTCAGCTGAGGAGGAGAGATGCAGCTCCCCTCAACCCTGCTGGGGCTCCCCCGTCTTTGCCATCTCTACGGGGTGGTTTAGCCTCGAAGCCAACAGGCTTGGGGTGTTCCAGCGGTGAGCCCAGGCAGAAACCATGCACGATCGTGGATTCCTGCCTGCTGCCAAAGCGTGGCGACCCTTCCCAATATTGATAAGTGTAGGTTTTTCTATTTTTCCAAATCTAATTTTATTTGCTTAAATAATTTTATATAGTTTTATATAGTGCACTTTGCTGTTAAATAATATCAGAGGTTTTCAGTTCAGTGTATAAAATGTGAAGGATTTATATCTCTTTGTTTATTTTCATAGTCATAATGTATACTGAAGATGGTATTTAATTTCACTGTATGAGGTGCAATGACAAAAAAGTAAAGGCCCTGTCACACTGCCCAACGGATGCAAAACGTTAGTAAAAAGGACACAACGGATGAGAAAAATGTTCCATCCGTTGTTATCTGCTCTCAGAAGGGGCGAAAATTTGCATAACCGGAGCGGATAACACAGAAAGGAATGGACGCGGGGAGGACGCAGGGCGGATGGAAAGCGGATGTGGAACAGAAGCCCAGCGGATGGAAGTGGATGAGAGCAGAGGCACATCCGCAAGGCTTCCGGGGGACCTCAGCAAAGTGGACGCAGAATGGATACAGCGGATGCACAGCGGATGCTGAGTGGATGAAGCGGATGCAGAGCGGAAGCCTAGCGGATGCAGAGCGGAAGCCTAATGGATGCCTAGCATTAATTGCGCATGCGGGGAGGATGCATTGTGTAAGCCCCGCAGATATAAGGGAAGCAGCTCGGAAACAGGTCACCATTCAGAGGAAAGACCTGCTGCTGGATGGATTGACAGCCTTGCGTGCCCTGCCTGCATGCCTGCCTGCAAGCCTTGCTGCAAGCCTTGCTGCCAGCCTCCCTGCCAGCCTTGCTCTCTGCCTGCCTGCCAGCCTTGCTGTCTGCCTGCCTGCCAGCCTTGCTGCCAGCCAGTCTGCCTGCCAGCCTTGGTGCCTGCCTTCCTGCCAGCCTTGGTTCATGCCTGCCTGCCAGCCTTGGTGCCTGCCTGCCTGCCAGCCTTTCTGCCAGCCTTGGTGCCTGCCTCTCTGCCAGCCTTCCTGCCAGCCTTGGTGCCTGCCAGCCTCCCTGCCAGCCAGCAACCCCACAACCATAGGGAAGAACAGAAAGCCTCAGCCATCTGCTGCCAGCCCTGGCAAGAGGGACAGGGCTACCATCCCGCCCCCTGGCCCTCACTCTGGTTCTGCTGGGGCTTCTGCAGCATGGGCTCACTCTTCTGGGGCTGGGGCTTCTGCTACTTCTGCTTCTGGAGGAGCTGATGATGCGGGGGATCAGACAAGCACTCCAGCACCAGCCACCTCCACAGCACCTGGACCCTTCACCCCTGAGACTGAGCGACCAAGAGGAGTGCCAGAGAGTCATTTTTGTTTTATAGCTTGTTGTTAATAAAGTCTATTTTTGATTCACACACTTGCTTCATTTCTTTTTTTTAATAAAGTCTTGGTGGAAACTTTTAGAAATGGTTTAAGCCTTTGCATGCTTGTGGGATGGGTTAAGATAGCAGTGGGATGGGTTGAGATACCAGTGGGATGGGCAGGGATATCTTTGGGATGGGTAATAGCTGTGGGATAGATAAACCTCCAGTGCAAGCATAGTGGGACTGGATGGTCCACCCTCCCAGCTGCCACACCTATGGCCCTTTATTGTCAATAATAATGTAATCAATCATCCACACATTTCAACAGAAACACAACTCTTTATTAAATGCCCTGTTCATTGTAGGCCCACCCAACATACATGGCCCAATCTCATCAGTGTGATGAGACAGGCTGAAGGAAGCATCCATTAAGCATCTATCATCCTGTCTTGCCTCTCTACTGCTCCAGCTGGGGAGTTGCAACAATGTCTCAGGAGGTTGCACTGCTTCTTCCCTTCATGTGAGGCTCTGTTGGGGTCTTGCACATCCTCAGTGTCTATCAGGTTTTGCCCTTGCCTCCATTCCCCAGGCTCCATGTCCCCATTGCCTTGTTGGAGGTCCACAAGCCTGTTCTGCAAGACTGGGTAGCGGGTGCACATGAGATTGTGCAGGATGCAGCAAGCTTCCACGATCCTCCTCACGGTCTCTGGGCGATGCTGCATGGTGATGAGAAGTACCTGGAACCTGTTGGCCAGGATGCCAAAGGCGTTCTCCCCCACGCGCCTTGCCCTGGACAGCCTGTAGTTGAAGATCCTCTCTTCACGGGTGAGGCATTTGGAGGTGTAGGGCTTCATGAGGTAGGTTGTGAGGGAGAAGGCGTCATCCCCCACGATGAAGTAGGGCACATCTTGCGTGTCATTGGGAAGGGGGTCTGGATCTGGGAAGCCCATGATGAGGTTGCGTTCCAGCCCCTCCTTGAGGTGACTGGCGTTGTATACCTGGGCATATGAAGATGAGCCATTGCCTGAAGCATCGATGTACAAGAACTTGTAGTCAGCATCGACCATGGCGAAGAGGATGATGCTGAAGAAGCCCTTGTAGTTGTGATAAGAGGACCCTGAGTTGGCTGGAGCTTTACAGGCCATGTGCTTGCCATCTATGGCTCCAACGGTGTGGGGGAAGTTCCACCTCTGATACCACTGCTCTGCAACTTTCTTCCAGCCTTCTTCAGTGGAGGGGCACTGGAGGAGCTCCTCCAGGTATTCTTCAATGATGGCCTGCACCACTTCTCTGACCACAATGCTGATGGTGTTGTGTGGCACCCTCCAGCCATACTGCATGCTCCTGTGGGTGGTCCCTGAGGCCAGGTGGTGCAGAGTCAGTGCCACCTTGAGCCCAGGGTCCAGGCTGGGCCGGAAGTTGGTGTTTGCCTTGGTCAACCTGGGTGTCAGCTGCTGCACAACTTCGTCAAACATGGCTGGAGGCATCCTCATGAAGTTCTGGAATGCACAAGTGTCTTCGTTCCTGAGCTCCACCATCAGCTTGTTGTATAGTCCGTCCTCTGCTCTTCTGGCGAACCATCTTTGTACCCAGACGCTTCTTGGCTTCCTCTTTTTCTTCCCGTAGTAGAGTTCACAGAGCCTGTAGATGGCTTCGCACTGTTGCAGAAGGATGGTGGCTGCCAAAAGGACTTTGTTACGATCCACGGTGGACATGACTGGATGCTGTGGAAGAGGAAGAGTCAGATGAAGGCTGCAGAGGTCTGCACTGCAGGGCTGCTGTTCTGAAAGTGAGATCCAGATGAGTTGCTCCCCCTTTTTATTGGCAGTATAGGTTTTCCCCTAGGTGTCCCTTTGCATCCTCTAGGCATCCTCTAGACATCCTTAATATCCGAGATAGGTCCCCTCTGCGAACGTTTTTTCCATTTTACATGCTTTGTTTCCGTGCTGCATCCGCTAGGCATCTGTTCTGCATCCGTTCCACATCCGTTCCGTTTCCTCCCTATGTCTGTTTACCACTGGAGCGGATGGAGTTGTGCAGTTGTGCAGCGGATGCCTAGCGGATATAGCGGATGCATAACAGATGCAGAACGGATGCGTAGCGGATGCATAGCGGATGCAGAACTGATGAATTGGATACATTTTCTGCTCAAAAGTTTTGAGCAGCTCAAAACTTTCTGAGCGGATGAAACGTCAATAAACGGATGCTGGACGGATAGAGAGGAAGCAAAACATATGCAGTGAGTACAGAACGGATGCATCGCGTTAATCAATGGATGGCAAGTGTTTCTCTCCGTTTTATATCCTCTTTCCATCCGTTGGTGCAGTGTGACAGGGGCTTTAACTAAACTGAAACTAAATTAAACCATTGTCGGGAGACCCTTCGCAGTCATAACCGCCTTGGAGGGGCGGTGAAGGAACAAGAGGCATTTCATTTATCACAGGAAAACTGCAATTTCCTTGTTAGTTCCTGAACAACAGTAGGGACGATGGCCATTTTCTGGCTGTCACAAAGCTGGAACAACCAGGACTACAAGAATTATACTGGAGAGGTGTATGTTCAGAGCATTCAAACTGGGTGAGATAATTACCAACTTTTACTCTAAAGATTGAAAGTAACAAGAATATTAAAAGATAACCCCTAAGCTTAAAATAGCGGTGGATTGACACACAGAGAAAAAGAAAACTGAGAACAAAGAAGTGAAAGAAGCCCAAGGCAAGCAAGTAAAATACAGAAAGCTTGGAAAAGGCCCAAATAATTTGAAAATTGATTTTCGGGAGAATTTATTTGGTTTATCTGTATTTTTAAACCCAGCTGTTTTTGACAGACTATTTAATATTACATTTGGTTTAAGAGAGCCATCTACTGGAAGAAGAGAAGTACTACAGCACAATAGCCACCACATTTTAGACAAAGTTGCTTCAATACACACAAAACCATAAAATAGAAGAAACAACATCTGGGAGACAGCCTGACCTTCACTCTACTGTTGATTACTTGGATAATTTGGAAACATTTACTGAAACTTTTTCCTCTTGCCCTTTGGAAGATTTATAAAAAGAAACTAACCTGCAAATACTTAACTAAATTTGGCTATTGGATTATGGATTTGGAAGATGGAGGAATCTACTGGTTTAATTGGAGTTGGACTATTGGATTTAATTTGGACTTGGACTTTTAATGTTCTTCAACAGAACATCCTACAAGACAAAAAAAGAAAAGTATTAGAAGAAAAGAGAAAAGGACAGATAAATAAGATTTTAAAATTTGGACAATTGGGAGATATAGAATTGGAGAAATATAAATTGTAAAATAAGGGGTTTTACACAATGGATTTCCAAGAGACAAAAGAGCTATATGGAGAAATATTGATTATGTTAAAAGATATGTGTGAATTTTGGAAAGGCAATAAGGAGACAAAGGGATCGTTTAAAGATACAGAAATGAACAATTGGGCGGGGGGAGAAGAACATAATACTCAAGAAATAGGTGAGAAGTTGGAAGGGGAAAAGCAAAAAGAAATTGTTAAGCCTGGGTTCCCCAACCACGGTTAGATAGACAAGCTAAACAGAATGTGCAGCGTTAGTCAGATAGGCACACAGATAAATGAGTGAGCTAAGCTTGTATGTTTATTAACATAACAGCAAAAATAACAGATACGCTTGTGCTATCAAGAATATATTTTATTCCAGTATAAGTTTATGGCATAGTCAAATAACAGTCCAAAATCATTTACCATGTAGTCAGTCCATTCAGGGATATTCAGTTAGCAAAGTCCATGTAGAATATCCTATGTCAGTTCACTTACAAAATCAGTCCTTTGTTGTCTCTCCCGTTCAAGCAATGCAGTCTTGATTCCAAGCAGTAATCAGGGATCATCAAAGCCAGAGAGAGTGAGCAAGCCGTAGTCTTGCTACTTTTATATTGTTTTCTTAACCACTCCTTTAATTGCTATTTCACAGTTAAAGCTGTATACACTCTAACATACACTAACTATGATTCATAGTTATTATTTCACCTAAACCAGTTAGGGTAAACAATGTTATCCCTAACATTAATGCAAGAAGTTAAAAATAAAGAGGAGAAATGATTAATAAGTAGAAGGCATAACACCATAAAGGTTTACCACAGAATAGAGGGAAAAGGAAAACATCTCCTTAAGAAAAATCAAAAAGTTTTGTTGATGGGAATTCAAATACAACAGAAAAGAGAGATAAAAGTTACTCAGAAGGGGAAGATTAGTAGGTACAAAAAAACAAAAAGAGATACAAGATTCCAAGAGAGAGAGATAAAGTTGATTAAAAAATCAAGAGATGATGGAATTTCAAAAGTCAAGAGATGATGGATAATGTGAAAACATTTCAATAAATGGAAAATATATACAAGGAAAATAGTAGTGTATATACTAATAGAAAATAATATAATCCAAATAAGTCAAGACAGTAGATGGGAAATTAGGATTAGATAATTAAACTATTATTAATATTAATAGTGTGTTAAAGTATATTATGAATTTAAAATATTAAGGACTATAAATTTTGTGGAATTTTGAGATAAACTTCTGGGATTGATTAAATATTGTTAATGTGTAGCATTATTATTAACCCTATACAATTGGAATATTGAAGTTATGGTAGAAATATGAATAATTCTTAGAAAATATTAAATAATAATACTTAGGGACTAAATACAAGGCACAAAGAAATGTTATTTATGTTTAAATCAATTAATGGGAAAATGAGAAATGGATTATGAAAAGAGATTAGCCCTGTTGAAGTGGTGGAAGTTGGAAGAACTACATATACCTATTTGTATGATTATTGTTATTGTTGCTTAAAAAGACTTGACTCAGTTAATGCAATGTTCATAAAATATGTATGTTTATATTAAAATAAAAAACGTATTTGAAAAAAGTCTCTGAATAAATTTTAGAAATTTAAATACAATCAGTGTGGAGAATATGTACCCTCTCCCCCTGATGCCAGCATACCTAGCACACCTCACTAAAGGGAAAATTTTCTCAAAGCTGGACTTAAGGGAGGCTTACTACTGAATCAGAATTAGGGAGATGAATGAGTGGAAGACGGCATTTAATACCTCCCTTGAGTGCTACCAATTCAAAGTGCTCCCATTGGACTACAAGGGCCCCCCACAGTAGTTATGCAATTAATAAATAAGTGCTACATGAGCACTTGTATAAGGGAATCTTGGTTTACCTGAGCAACATTTTAATACATACCAAGATCAAAGCAGAATATGTAAAACTAATCCAGGCTGTTTTAAATAAACTCCACTCCACCAAACTTTATGCTAAACTCTCTAAATGGAAATTTCACCAAGAAAAAATTTATTATTTAGGGGTACCACATTTCACACCAGGGTGTAGAAATAGACTCTCAAAAAGTGCAGGCAGTACTTGATGGGGAACTACCTCATACATGTAAGCAGTTACAAAGCTTCCTGGAATTCACCAATTTTTACTGCCAGTTTATGCCCACTTTTGCTCAGATTGGCCTCCCCATTTTCAACTTCTTAAAAACAAAGGGGGAGGGCAACCCAAAACCGAAACAGTCTTTGAACTGGACAATGAAATGCCAAGCTGCATTTGAAAAACTTAAATGGCTGTTCTTAGCAGAGCCAATTCTAAAGCACTTGGACACAGAGAAACCATTCATCATACAAGAAGATGTCAGCAATGTAGCAGTACAGGGCCATTTTGGAAAAAGAGGCTTATGCAGTTTGGTGGGCACTTTTAACCTGAAGGCATTTCCTAGAGCACAGTAAAATTCCTTTCAAAGTCTGGACTGATCACAAAATTCTAGAAGCCCTCAAGACCCAAAGGAAACTCTCCCCTAAGCAAGTATGATGGGCTCAGTACTTTAAATGATTAGATTTTACTCTCAAATATCTCCCCAGGGGAAATTTTTCTTCTGGCAGATGCACTATCCATAAAACCACACTACAATAGTCCAAAGCCAGACATAATCAAGCCCACAGTACAAAACAATCAATTGGGCACTAAAGTAATCTCCAGATTCCAGGCAAAACAGGAAATGTTGACTGACAATGACACCACTCCAACTTTTAAACAAGCATTGGCCACTGTTGAATTGTTTTTGAGCCACAAATCCAGCTGTTTGATGAAAGATGACTTAGGTTGGATGGGAGGGAAGTTGTATGTTCCAGCTAGCCAAAAACTGCACTTAATGGCAAGGTGCCATGACTTCAAATTAGCTGGAATCTTTGGATTTGTGAAAACTTTACACCTAATTAAAAGACATTTTTGGTGGCCATCACTAAAAAAAGAACATAGAGAGTTATGTTAGCTAACTGTCCCATTTGTGCAAAAAGACATCAGGGGAAAATCATGACTCTTACAGAAGGTAACGGAACCTTCAGCACCCTGGAGAGAGATTTCTATGGACTTTATTGTAGAACTGCCAGAAAATGTGAGGAATACTGTTATGTGAGTTGTGACAGACCTGTTTTTAAAACAGGCACATTTTACATCTTGCCAAAAGATACCAACTGCCAAAAGTCTAGGCAAATTATTCCTATTATCATCTTCATGGAGCACCACAAAGGATCATTTCTGACAGAAGGGTCCAATTCACCTCCAAATTTTGAAGGGCATTTTTGAGCTTACTTGGCACCACTCATTGGTTGAGCTCATTGCATCATGTGTGCACTAATGGCCAACTAAGAGAACTAACTCAGTGCTAGAACAATATCTAAGGTGTTTTATTATCAACAGGATAACTGGACTGAACTTCTGCCTTTTGCTGAAATTGCATTCAATAATTCTGTACACTCAAGTACTAGCTTTACCCCTTTTGGAGTAGCCACATGCCAAAGTTTCATCCCTATTCCTGAATCACCCACAGAAAACCCCACCATCCCTTCACTTAAGGAGTGGATGGATATTTTGCAAAACACATGGGCAGTAGTTAGGTCAGCATTAAAGGAAGCTAGGCTGAAAATCAGGCTGACAAGAAAATAATAGAACCCAAACTTTTCCATGTTGGAGATAGAGTATATGTATCTTACTAAATTCCTGCAGTCCTTACAACCATCAAAGAAATTAGGCCCAAAGTTCATTGGACCTTTCCCTATCACTAGGATCATCAATCCAGTGACACTGACATTCCAATAACACTCAGTATTTCACATTAGCTTACTCAAATGAGAGATAATATCACCCCTCAGACCACCTGTATCTATACCATCTGTTCCCATAATGATAGAAGGTGAATGACACTTTGAAATCAAAGAAATCCTTGACTCTAGGATCCACAGAGGAAAAACCCAATATTTAGTTGCTTGGAAACATTTACCCATATCCCAAAATGAATGGGTAGCTAAACAACATGTTAGAGCTCCTACATTACTGAAAAAAATTCCACTCCCAATACCCTAACAAACCTTGCTAACATACTATTATGAGTTTCTTTTCTATCTTTTCTCAGGTGGATCTCTCTTTTTTGAAAGGAAGGCAGAATGTCAGATCCCTAAAAATGATACTGCCATTCATTTAGGAGAAGGGGGGGTGTCTTGAATTCAATTCATTACTATTGCTTGTGACAACGACCACTTTATAACTTTTATCCTGGTGCTGGAGCACCCTGAGATTTTTTCTTGGAGAATGTGGTAGGCAGGAGGGCCATGTGAGTAGTTTCATTTTGAAAGAAAGCGGAGATGGCCATACCTGCTTATCTATTTCTCAGTGCATCTGGTATAATAACATCTTCACCTATGGATTGGCTAAATCCGCATCTGGCTAAAGGGAGGGGTCTCTGGTGCTTTAATTCAACTTACCGAAGGGTATTCAGATGTTGTTTTGAATGTGTTGCTGTCACTTCTGCTTAATAAAAGGTTTCTTTTGAAATACTTCATTTCAAAAGTCTTCACTTAAGTTAGGAGGAAAGGGAGTCCTTACACTATCTTTTCATCACTTCTGTTAGCTTCCACATTGTTACTTTTCCATTTAATATATATTTTAAAGTTTCCTGGGACTTTGCATAAGTTGGCTTCTTCCAAATATTATGTTATTTTTTTCATAGATTTATTTTTTGTATCATATAGCTTTTCATAATATTCTTTGACTGTTTTTTATTTTCTCATTTTGGAATTGTATATGTCCCTGATCATCTTGCAATTTTTCACTTTTTCTCTTTTTTCAATTTATATGAAATTTATCACCATCTTCCTGATTTTTTTGCATTCTCAAAATTTTGTTTTGCCTTTTTGGTTTATTGAGCTATTTCTTCTGAGACCATTAAATTCAATTTAATCCATTCGTCTTTTTAGTATTCTCTTTTGCAGCTCTCTTTGAAGCTCTAACTTCAGTTTCTTATATTCTTCTTTTAACATCATATTTTGTTGCTTTTTCTTTTTGTTCTTTCTAGCCATGTTTGTGGTGGTTAGTCCTCTGAAATATGCCTTGGCTTTGTCCCATACAATCTGAAGTGAAGTATCTTCTCTTTTATTTTCTTTAAAGAAGAATCCCATTGTTTTTTTTTACTGAGGGTTCTGTAAATTCTTTTTCTCTTAATATAGCTTGATTCAACCTAAACATTTAAAACATTAATAGAGCTTAGTAAGTGCATTATTAAAAGTGTGATAATTTAGAATCTAAATTGAGATGTATTACTGAAAGCAAAAAACAAAAAAAACCATCCTTGCATATTGTGTTAAAACCAGTTCAGCAAATACTACTCTTTTTGAAGCCTACAAAAATACAATACTTAATTTATACATCCATATAATTTTTTAAACATTTTCAGACCACTACTCTTGACATAATTAAAAACTGATACAGTGAAATTAAAATATTCTGTTTGTTTCATAGTTTAGATAGATTAGTGTATATTTCCTTCTTTCATTCATAGTTTTGAAAAATTGTCACAATTCTGGAGATTTAAAAAGCTGTAGAAAGTGGGAAGGAGGCAAGTTTAGCTGTCAAAACAAACATATAGCTTTTAGACTGATTCAAGAAAGAATCAATGAGTCAGAGTGATTGAGAAAAAAATCTCAGAAATGATTGTTGGGTGATAATTATATTCAGAACAATATTTTAGAAAATACATTCTTTTCAATCTGTACTTTAAAGCTAATTAAACTTATACACAATAACATATATTCAATTTATATAGGAACTATTCTCAACTTTAAATTAAAGTTGTTAGATTATCCAAATAGGTACATACAATAAATGCCCAAATACATTTGCATTTACATTTATTTACACATAAACCTTATTGCTTTATAGTATTTCATACATTATCATTTGACACCTTTGTGTGTTTTTTTAATCCATTCATATCAGATATCCCATATGGTATAGCATTCTCCTTCTTCCTTATCCTTCAATAGCTTCATCAGTCTGTCCATCTCTGCATCCGTATACCTTAGTAATTATTGTGGTTTCTGGGGGGTCATGGCCTGTTTCCAATTTTGGGTGAAAGAGATTTTGGTGGCAGTTATAATATGGAGCATTAAATATCGGTGTTTTTTATTCATATTAGACTCTTAACATGCTTAACAAGAAGATTTCTGGTTTAAGTTTAATTCTGTTTCGTTAGTTCCTCTAACCATGATTTAATTTTACACCAGTATCTATATAGTTATTTTATCATTTAAGAAATCTTTTACAGCATCTGATATTTTAGGTAGATTCTTTTCTTTGAGGTATTGGATGATGTCCTCCTCTGTGGTTTCTTCCTGGGTATACAAATTAGTAAAAAGCTTTTGGACAATCAGTTTCTTTTCGTATGTCTGGGAGCATAAGTTCCATTTTCATTTCTTAATTCTGCTATTGTTCTTTTTTCCTGTACCTTCTTTAGCTTGTGTGCCAACCATCTCCCTGGTTTGTTCACATTCTCAAAATAATTTTTCTCCACTAATTTAATTTTTCTGGCCATTTCCTTCTGTATGTTCAAATTTATTTCATGTTTCATCAGATCAGTTTCTCTTTTGAATTCTGCATTGCGAGGGTCTTTCTGCATGGTGGCTTCCAAGTTTTTCAATTTCTCCTGCCTTTCTGTTATTTATTTATTTATGTATTTATTTATCTATTGTTGTAACTATGTATCATTTATGTGTTTGCAACTGTGTATCAATGTAACTATGTATCATTCAGACATTTGCAACATTGTATCATTCACGTGTAATCATTAAGCTTCTGTCTTCTCAGTGACCTTTTACAGGGCACCTACAGAGACAAGGAGTCAAACATTTGCAGAAATGGTTTATTCACTTGGGATTACATTGTCTGGCATGCAGCTTTGTGAAGAAGAAATATCCTGATCAAATATAAATCTTGCCATCCTG